>JAHDVE020005764.1:0-22117 GCA_022606495.2 Halesus radiatus | reverse complement strand
CAATTACCCCTACCTATTTGCTTACCCCCCACTCCAACACCTAAAATTTATATGTCTTGTCAATATTTTATATCATGGGTTAGTTTTAATATTCTCCTGATGAAGGAAGGGTGCTTCCGAAACCGGTAGAGTTTTGATAAAATAAAAGTGGTCTACAACAAATTTATGTGTTTTTTATTGTAAAAAAATAGTAGTTTGTTTAGCTATGTGAAATAGTATTTTTTCTACTAAATATAATTTAAAGCCCACGTTACATGTAAAAATAAACGAAAGGCGACGAGAAGCCCAGTAAACAAGTGAACGAACAAGAGACAGACTATTCAATTGAGTGACTTTTGTAGGTACAATTTTTTTTAATGTTTTTATTCGAAATATTGTTATCCAAACAAGTGTAATGTTTTATGTATACAATGATAATATGTAATGTTCGACGTTGATTAATTCAAACTGAGTGTTCAAATAATGTTAATGTTTTATGTATAAAATGATAATATGTAATGTTCGACGTTGATTAATTCAAACTGAGTGTTCAAATACATTGGATAATATTCAACGAAATGCAATTTACAAAGATGTAAGGCATACCGTAAAATGCCCAATTTAAATGAGTTATGCTTCCAAGAACCGTTGTCAATTTTATTATAAAAACATCATGGTCGTTCGCACAATACCTTTTTTTTTACGACGCGCAAGGGAATAAAAGAAGAAGTCGGGGACGCCCCAGGGAGACATGGCGCGATCAAGATAAACAAATGGTAAAGTCAACACATTTTATGAGTCTGTACAGCAAAATAGTATAGGCAAGAGTAAATAGGTTCATCCAGACACTCCACACAACGCACAATACACACTCCCAACTAGCAAATAAAAAATTAAGCTGCTAAAAGTGCTAAATAAAAAGAAACAAATCATTTGCGACTAAAATTATACATTTGTACATTTTTCAATTTTCTAATAGTTTTCGACTATTGCTAGAAACGTACTCGCAGCTCATGCGTCCAATGGCTCTCCGAGCCAGGACTAAGCTAATGAATCAAAAAGTGTATGGTGTTCCAGCAGTGGCGTGCATTGCTCTATGACCCAAGGACACTCCACACAATGCACAACACACACACCTAAGTAGCAAATAAAAGATTAAGCTACCAAAAGTGCAAAATAAAAATAATGAAATCTTTTGTGACTAAAATTATACATTTGTACATTTTTCAATTTTCTAATAGTCTTCCACTATTGCTAGAAACTTGATCGCACTTGTCTATGGTAGCTCATGCGTCGCACGGCTCTCCGAGCCAGGACTAAGCTAATGAAACAAAAAGTGTATGGTGTTCCAGCAGTGGCGTGCATTGCTCTATGACCGAAGATAAAGGTAAACTGTGCGAAGCTTCTCAAGTTCGGTTGCCAAATGTGCATTGCACATTTTAATCATCATCTTCCGCCGATTATTATGACCAACTGAATAAATAAGCATGCAAGTTCCTTACTAAATTAATGGAAAAAATAAAATTTCATCAGAAGTTATCCATTGTATTTTAGTTTCTTATCATGGTTCATTTTTCTTATGGTAGCCACATCTTTCCAGCCTTTATGGGCTACACGCCACTGAGTTTCAGCGTCTCTGCCCACCCCTGCGAGGGGTTAAACGTGGTAGTAAGTTAATATTGTGCTCAAGAAAAACATTTTTCTTTTAAATTATTTGATTATAAATTGTAATAAAAATTCTGAGAAAAATGCTGGACTACATTAAAAAGGCCTAGCAAGTATGTCGTAAAGAATGTCGTGTTGTGACACAAAAATACATATATTCTTACGTGTTTAACATACGCATACAACAGTGTGATGTTTGTAGTTTATGCCCCACACGCGCGAAAGGGACATAAAACGCGTTTAATGAGTTCAGACTTCAATGTTCGCGATAATATTCTAAAAGAATTCTGGGAGCTTTAACATATAAAATATGCAGGCTTTA
The DNA here is from genome assembly GCA_022606495.2 of Halesus radiatus. NCBI lineage: Eukaryota > Metazoa > Arthropoda > Insecta > Trichoptera > Limnephilidae > Halesus > Halesus radiatus. The sequence continues at coordinate 20,151 of JAHDVE020005764.1, read as the reverse complement.
TCTGTTTCAGGAATTTCCTATGATCGAAATCGATTCTAGTGACCAAAGAGAGGAAGCCGTCAGATATTATTTCATATCAGGGATGACATGCAGTCAGTTGACGCGTTTGCGTGCACCGGTTGTCATAAAAAGGAATACCTTTTTTTTTACAATATTCACCATCTAACTTACATGGCAACATTTTTTTAAGCACGTTTTGTCAGGAATATTTTTTTAAATATTTTTAACTCGGGTAGAATTTGAAGTGTTTAGTGGTGCCAAACAAATATCCATTAATATGACACACAGTAGTTGTCAATCTCTTAAATTCAGATGACATCTGACTCAAACCGGAGTGTTTAGATCTGTCATCATAATACTACAAAATCTATTTTTTAATTGCATTAATTACCATATTTATAGAATAAACGGGCGAATACAAAGTTATTTTTCATATTTTAAATAATGTTCCTCCACAAAGTCACCAAATTGATTTAAGTTTTAAGGAGAATTTTTTTTTTTTAATAAATTTTGTTGAATTATGCAGAGCAGATTAAATTATTTATTTATCGATTCTTCACATAATTTATTAACAAGTCAATTATTAACCTGTATCGAGGATAAGAATTTTACAAGTGAATAAAAATAGCACACAAATAAAGAATGATCATCATCAATAATTGTCCCAACAAAAAATGCACAAGATTTTATTTATTTATTTATTGATTACTTACTTTATTTGTTAATTACTAACGCCCTGATGGGCTTTCACATAATAAACAAATAATGTAAGTGCATGACATAGTGATAAAAAGCAAAATGTTTTTACATTTGAATGACACAAAAATCTACACTATAATACATAATTTTAACGGCCTCCGTGGTCGAGGGGTAAGGCTCTCGACTACGAATCTGAAGGTGGCGTGTTCAAATCCCAAGTAAAGTGTAAGTAAATTTTATTTAATTAATTTGTGCTGTTTCATAATTAATTCATTTAAAAATAATATATAGTATATTTGCGCACGCTTCAGAGTGGAAGACACTCTCAGTATCGCCCTGGTGAAGGACCACCATTCAGAATTGAAACGTTGCTTGAATTGGCTTTTAGCCGTGTTTGGTGACCAGATCTGAATAGCCAGGTATTTCCCCACCTTCCTCATACCCTCCTCAATAGCTTCAGCCTCACAACATTCCCCAATTGGGGATGCCATAGTCTCACTGGCTCCAGACGGTTGGGAGCAGTTGGGACTGCGGTATTCATATAAAAAATAAATAATAATATTAATATAAAAGTGCATAATACATAATACAGGTAGTGCATGATTAAAAATTTTAAAAAAATAATGAAACACCTCACAACTCGACATTTTGTAACCCACCACATATTTAATTCCTTAGAACAGGCAATATGTCCAGCTAGGAATTAATATTGACAAGGCAATCATAATGCAACTTCAATTTACATGTACTTCAACGATGATAAATTATTATGTTTTGCAAATACCAATGTTCCCAATGTAAATGTCAATTCAAATAAATAAAATAAAATAAATGATCCATAGAAGGAAAAAATAGGTTTTTGGATTGTAGATAGATAAAAGGATAATAAAAAAATGATCATACAATAGCTCCTATGCGATGTTCCTAAATAATCGTTGCTACGTAAAAACATCATTCATATTGGAGTTGATACAATGCATTTATTACTATATCGATGATTAATAATAACTCTGGGTTACCACAAATTGATCTCAATCAAAGTATGATAATATTCAATGGACAAACAACTACGAAGGTGTATCACACGACAAGTTAAAAACAAAACGATTTAATTATATATTGTTATCGTACAGGGTGAGGATCGTAATGCTTTATAATATATATGGAAGTATATTAAATCAATTTATTTAAAAACGCTTTACAAATGTTCAATTTTGTAATGTCTTTAAAATAATAATTTGAATTTAATTGAAAAAAATTTCCAAGGTATTCGAAATGTTCAGTGGGCATGTCAAATTTGTGGTCAGTGTAAGGATGAACTAATTATAAGGTGCGGTTGGTAAATTGTGCTAAAGAAAATTACTACGCAAAATGAACGGTGACAGTTCAGTTGTATATCATGAAAAATAAGTGTGTCACAAGGAAAAATTGAAAAAAGAAATCAAAATATTTGAAAGGATAAAACGTTGGCCACAGGCGATTACCAGGGCATTTACGAACCGCATTCTTCTTCTTCTACAGTCCATTCTATGTACCAATGGCGGCTCGTGACTTTTGAGTGAGCTAGAGTGCTAAGATTGAAAAATACGACGTTAAAATTTAGATGATAGGTAGGTAGGGTGCCCTACCTACCTATCATCTGAATCTACATAAAAGAAATTGAAATTAAAAAAATATATAATAATAATTTTCGGCTTCAACAACATCAATAACGTCGTATTTTTCAATCTTTGCACTCTAGCTCGCTCAAAAGTCACAAGCCGCCACTGCTTTCTACAATTCTACATAGTAATATTATGTATATTATATAGTATGCATATTTATTACATTTGTGCCAGTTGTTAATAGAACAATTGCAATCATAATTCACGTTGATATGAAACTTCCTTTCAGAGAGCAATTTTCATATTTTGTGATTTCGCTCGATGTCCGGAGCCAGTGCAAATATGGCACCCCCTTTAGCGGAATATTATGAGATTTCAATAAGTGAGGGAAAAAAATTAAAGGGGGGGAAGGAATGGCTATTGACATCTAGTCACAAAACAAAACTGAAGCCATCCCAGGCAAAGTATCATTTCTAAATGTTGGCATTTAGTTTTTACATGTAATAAAACATGTGTTAAATACCAATATAGGTAGCAGATGCGTGCAGTCCACAAAGTCTGAGAAAAGCTGTGCCTACGTTAAGCAAAATTACCCATAGGAAGAAATTTTAGAAAAATTCATAAACGCGTCAAATTTCTAATCAAAATGTATTTTTCCATGAATTTGGTAAGGTCAGCAGGTAACATCAGTTAGTCATAACAATCAGAGGAAGATGATATTAAAATAGTCTTTATCAAATATTCAATTCACAATAATTCATTCCAGAACTTGAAAAACTAGTAGACAGGTACTCAAAATAAAGGAAAAATTATGGCCTCCAAACTAGCTTCCTCTGAATCCTGAGTCAAGAAAAGACAATCAGTAATTTTAATTTTTTATTTATTTTTAGCCTGTGTTTATGTTCGTTCTCTCAAGAATCGGAGAAAAAGGGATCTATAATATGTGTTTACTAAGAATATGTAGAAGGAAAGACTCACCTAATTGGACGAACATCTTAGGCCTGACGTTGTCCTGCCAGCTCCCGTGCGCCCAGCCTGCCATCAGCACCAGGCCCAACATGGTCATGGTCACCGCCATCCTCACCAAGCCACTGCCCGCACTGCTATAATACCTCACTGCACTTCTCATCTATCTACCTCTACTCTACTGCACACTTTAACACTCTTCTTCTTCTTCAACAACTAACTGGTACATCAAATATCAACAACTTGCATCACACGGAACGAGGTTTCACTTTGGCAACAAAAATACAGTTGACATCTATCGTCACACGCGTTGTCAATGATTTAAATATTTTAAATTTAAAGATCCTTGAAAATTTAATGTTTTAATTTATGCTGAACTTGATTACTTTTTGTAAGGGTTTTTTTCCTCATCCAGCACTTAACTATATCCTTGATTTTGAAGGGTGGATACTAACTGAACGGAAAAAAACGATTTTCCTAAAAATCTTTTTTTTTTATATTTAACTGTTTTGTTCGTTTGTTATTGTAAAAGGGAACATACGATTATTATTTCACTGTTAGTTTTGCAGTAAGTAACAACGCTTCAGAAAATCGTTTGACGTTTGGGTATGACACACTGCAAGAAATATATCAAATAGGAAAATTGGACACTTCTGCTAACTCAAAGGGTACTGTACAACACGAACGGAATGCATAATAGCTGAATTTTGGTTAGTTTCTTGAATGAATCGCACAATTACAAGTTTTGTCACAAAAATAAGCACTGTTTATAAAACACATCGGCGGTTATCAAACACATTGGGAGAACACTGGAGCCTTTTCTTTGCGAATTGTGTTATCCGAAAGTTTGACACATAAACAATGCATTCAAGATCGATTAATCCCCCATTCACTGGATGTAGTTGTGTGGGTCGAGCCGAAAAATTGAATTAAACACCGCAGTTGTATATGCGCGTAGTGACAATGCGTCGATGCGGCAGCGCGAGCACACATATGGCAAACAAGCGACGAGAGTGGCGAACGTTCACGCTACTCGGCCGCGCGGCGTAGACTGAGGGGCGACTCGCGCTGCGGGAGGCGGGAGCACCCGAAGTCCGGCGAAAACGTCCGAGGAAAAGCGATGCCTTCCGAAGGGATGCGAGACGCCGGAGTCGCTCGGGGGATGGCGGATTCTTCCGAGGAAGCCCGAACTGATTCGGTTGATGTCGCAGTTTCCGAGATGTGGCGGAAATGTCCGAAGTGGCGCTAAGTGCGCGCGCAGCTGTTTGGGGAACGCCGCTCTCCTCGCCAGGCGGCCATCGCACCCTCCTGCACCTACAGACACACGAAAAGGGGTTATAATTTTTTTTTTTAATATACAGCTGTTGTGCAAGCACGACCTTTTGCCGTTAGCGCGCTCTATTAGAACAGGCCCGTTCATTGCCCGGGTTAATTATTAATGTGCCGCATTGACAAAACATGGCGTTTTAAAATATGCATTATCACTGACCCCTCGTGATGAATACATTTTTTTAGAAGATTGTTTCAAGTACGTACACTTTAAAGTTAATTATATGAAAATCATCAATACGTAACGCGAATTTCAATAAACCTTTGACACGTATAATTTACCGGATTAGTGTTTTAATGTGATTGGCTTGTTAACTATTTTGATTTACTAACGGTACGATTAAATAATAAAAAATAACTTAAATAATGTTTTTTTTTTTAATTTATAACACTGTATGAATTAGTATTAAAAACATAACAAAACGATAGTTTATAATAATATAATATTTTGAGAATTAATTGACCTCTTTTACGTACATTTTTTATATATTTATAAATTCAAAATAAACGCATATTAAACATGGGGAAAGGGTTTTGCCATTATATACCGAGTAACAGGAAATGATAGAAATTATACATTCAGTATCTTCCTGGATACACCAATCAACACTTGGAATTTGAGGATATCCAGGTTACCTTAATCAAAGTCCTTTAATTTATTTTTTCCGCGAAAAATAATGATTATTTCCAAACGCGTGCGAAGTAATCTCATACAATGATGGTAATGAAAAAATAAACTGCATAGAAATATTCAAAATCATATATAAATGTTGATCAGTCGTCAGACATAATAGCATGGCCGTTTTGATCAAAAGATGACAATTTGATCAAAAGCTGAAACGGGCCGAGAACCGACATTTAACGGGTACGTTCCAAATGTCAAAAGTTAAAATGGTGCTGACCGTCAATCAAATGTAACGGGTTTTAAAAAGCATCAACCCAAATAAACAATGACATGAAACAATGGCATATCAAAAGGATTGAAGGGGAAAAATTTACAATAATTATGAAATGACGGGATGATAGATTCAATATACTCGTATTTAAGATTTCGTAGAAGGAATAAAAACAAGCATGCAAAAATCACGTACCTATATGTAGGTAATGAGCCATACTATTTTATAATAGTTTTTTCAGTAGAAAATATATAGTAAGAAAAAAAAATTTACGTGCGTAATCAATGAACAATAATCATGGTATATATCAGAATAACCAACATTTACCTGGCGAGGTAGTTAACGTTGGTATCTAAATCGTACAATATATATATGTGGGTAGTAGGTTACCCTTTAAAAAAATGAGAACACTGTTCGATATTATTCCTGTATTTTAATTTTTGCACTCTTTCAAAATATTACTCTAAGCCCGCTCTCTGATGGTCCGGTAAGGTACTAGCATTTCACTAGGTACTGCAGACACTGCGTAGAAAAGTCCCACAACGAACAGCGCTGCAAACCGTTACCTTACTTCAGCGAACTTTACTTTTCTGAGCAGTGTCTGCAGCGGCGTGTGGATGTTCGTACTTTTCGTTCGGACCGCCAGAGAACGGGCTGATACTAACATTTGCGTGAACCTGTATACGCAATAACCAAAAAATTGTAACCGCATTAAACCGCACGATGGTGCCTCTTCGATCTGTTATATAAAGAAGAATGTCCCGGGCGGGCGGTGTTGGTTTGTTTTCTATGCAAATCTACAGTGTTATGAAGAGATTGATAAAATTTTGCACACTTGACTTTAGAAACAAGAGGAAGGTCATTGTCTACATGAGATTTCGAAAAACAACCCCCTTGGCCCTTTCTCATCCTTAAAGCAAAACTTTGGCAATTCTAAGTAGGGGTAGGGGTCGAGGTAGGGGTGGGGGTAGGGGTTGGGGTAGGGGTGGGGGTAGGGGTAGGTCATGGGTATGGGTAGGCGTAGGGGTTGGGGTAGGGATGGGGGTAGGGGTAGGGGATGGATAAGGGGTAAGGGTAGGGGTAACGGCAACACATAACAGCCCCCGCCCCTCTACTCCAAACCGTTCATAACCACGGGCAACACCGGGTACGGTATACCAGCTGTATAAAATAAATTCGTTAATAACTGGAAGCAAAATCGGTAAACTTCAATTTCTCTTTGGAATTTCAAGAAAAAATTTATAACGAGGTTGTGAAAAAAACAATTAGTCCGAGTGAGCTGAGAGTTAGGAGCAGAATGGCAAGTAGGCCAGACACCTAAATATCCCAATAAATAAAAAGCTTTCTAAGCTGTATTGAATTTTGGCGATATAGAAATACACCGGAAACTTGGTCATATTTGGAGAACTTTCCGAATACTTGTACTCGGAAACAGAGGTTCGGGTTATTGGTATAGAAATGTTAAAATGTTTCGAATCGCAACGTGAATATTTTATTTTGAAGAATGTCTGTAAATATTTGCTATTGGTTCAACATTAAAATTGGATAACAGTTATTTGAATACCGCAAGAAATAAATTAAACAAATTTATTCCCTTATTTAATAATTCTTTATAATTTCACATAATTAAAAAAAAACAGAAAAAATAATTTAACAATATAATTCATAGTCTAATATTTTATAGCGTACAAAATATGGGGGGCACTACGATTGTTTAAAAGGTTTTAAATGAGAACACCAAGATGACGCATTTTTTTACGTTCACCAAACAGTATCCATAAATTAGTGGTACTCACAAGGAGATGATTCACATTTTAAGATAATTTTTTTATTATTATTTAACGCTTTGCGTGGAAGATAATTACATGGAAAGACGATATATTTTTTTATTTTCTAAAATGTATGTGTCGTAATAGCCATATTCCTATTAGATGTAAAAAAAAATTTAAAAAAAAGAAAATACATTTACGGATCATAATTACAGACAAAATCAAAAGAAAAAATAATAATAATTTTTTACAGTGAACATTATTATTTGTTTACAAATAATAAATTGTCAAACTCGAATGTGAAATATAACCTCAAATTTGAATGTACCTACATGGATGGTTACAATTGTTTCAAAATCGACATAAATCCATTTGTTTGTAATGGCATTTTTTATATGAATACCGCACAAGAGTCCCAATTGCTCCCAACCGTCTATACTATGAGACTATGGCATTCTCAATTGGGGAATGTTGTGAGGCTGAAGGTATTGGGGAGGGGAAGGAGAAGGGGAAGAGGAAGGTGGGGAATACCTGGCTATTCAGATCTGGTCACCAAACACGGCTAAAAGCCATTTCAAGCAACGTTTCAATTCTGAATGATGGTCTTTCACCAGGGCGATACTAAGAGTATCTTCCACTCTGGAACGTGCGCAAATGCATAAGTCTATAAATATATGTTATTCATAAACCATCTGTAAACATATTCTATGTTGGAGACGAACTACCTCACTCTAAATTCTGCTAAACAACGCTTGAAAACGTCAAAAACCTCGGTGTTGCCATAGTAACGAACATTTTTTTGTTACAATTGATTAAATGCTTACAATATTTTGTTTAGTTTTACGTGTGTAACATTTGTTAGTGTTGTAACGATTTAAAAAAAAAAAAAAATCAAATACAAACAACCGATAGTACCTACATTCTGTGTAAGGTCTTCGAGGTGAAATTTAATTAAAAAATAGGTTTAAAACTCAGTCAAGTACTTTTCTACTATTTCATCAATAGTTTTTTTTTTAATATTTTATTTTATTACATTATTAATATTTATTTCTTTCAATCATGGATTATTTTGGGCGTAGTACATTTCTTACATATTTGTAAAAAGCATTAACTTTGTGGCTCGCCATTATTTACAATAAAAAAAACACATAAATTTGTCACATAAATCAGTTGTAATATTCTCCTGACGAAGGAAGGGTGTTTCCGAAACCGGTAGAGTATTAATAAAATAAAAGTGGTCTACAACAAATTTATGTGTTTTTTTTTTATTGTAGTACGTTTCTGTTTACCTCACACACTTCACAATTACATATTATTGTGAAAGCTCTTACCGCAACATTCGCTCAAGAAGGAAAAATGACAAAATGTAAGGTTATGCTAAAAGTTTGTGACTCCTAGTAGGAATAATATTTGCATCTTTTTCTTGTTTTCATGGACAAATAGAATTGAGCGCTCTCTTCCTATTTTTATAAATACGTATCAAAACGAAGGCAGCTCAGACGAACTGAAGTTATTGCTAATTTGCGACAATTCGCTTGGCAACATGAACTACGTGGACAATATCTTTGTTTATGAACGGTATGAATAAAAACGAAAATAATAAAATAAGAGCATCTGACCGGACATTAAAAGGGTGCGGGTTCGAGTCCTGCCGGCGACATTTATCTTTGCTCGGAAGGTTTTTTCAATTTGGATGAGTGTTTTAGATTAATAATTATTGTTTATAAAAATAATAATTGTTACCCTTTGAGCTATGCACAAAAATCTTGTCTTTAGTTTTTAAGAACTTTAGTTTATCAATTAATAAATAAAATAAGTATTCATTTATTCCTGAAGATGATAGCATTGCTATCGAAACATGTAGAAATATTTATATATTTTAAGTAAAGTGGTATATACAAAGTGTATTTTCAATTTATATAATTAATAATGATGCCACAAAGTTACCAAGCATTTGAAGAAATTAGAAAATAATTCTAATTGTTCTTCAAAAATAAAATTATTTCCTATTAGTCCTGCATGAAAATGTAGGCAAGAATGTATTGCTTAAGTTTCTCTTCCGCGTATTAAAGTGTTGTTGATGTATTTACTGATTCCATTTATACAAAAAAGCGTCATCTATACCAGTACTTTGATAAATCCTACAATATGTAGTATTGTAGCGTGGATAATGTAGCGTTAATGATTTGTGTTTTGTTTTGGTTTTCTATTTTATGTCACTGTCAAACGTTTGAAAGAGATTATTCATTACTTTATGGTTTAGAATCTCTATGTACTTGTAATTTATGATAGGTCTTTATATTATGTTTTAAAATCCATGTAAAAGCCCAGATGGGCATATAATTAAATAAAAATAAAACAAATAAATAAGGTAGGTATTCAAAAATAAATTTAATGTATTTGATTGTTCAAGAAATACGACCAAAACGAAGGTATTTATTACAAACTTACTTAGGAACATATATGTTATATTTTTAATTAAACCGTGGACAGAATGTGCGAAATAATTTTGTAAAAAATCTGCCTCGAGACAGGTCGCCTGATGTGGTTGTGCACATCTATTCTTCATTAGATTTGTAGTCACTTTGTGTACATATGTTACTGTTTATACTGATGAGGAAAGCCTTGCTTTCTAAACATGTTGATATTTACGTAGTAAAAAAGGTATGTAAATTTAATTTATATTATACTTACGCTATTTCTTTATGACTGTTCCTATATCCATTTTTTATTAGTAACTACTCTTATCTAAAAAGTGTAATAAATTATTCTAACAGATTATATTTTAATATTTTTTGTCCCTAAATGTAACCTTACTCTGAAATAGTACGCACAAAATTTTATTCCTGGTCTTTTTTGTGATGCAAAAATATATTACTTTTTCAAACATCTGATGTACTCTTATACAATATTACAAAGGAAATGGGTGCTAAATCGCTATAATCGAGCGAGACAGATATAAAATATATCTATAGAAGGTATCATATAGTAATAAAAATAATAATTGGATTACTTCTATAGCGCCGTTTTCATGGGAAAATCACCTAAGGGCGCCTAACAAATAATTTGTGTAACCTATTATTTAGACTGATAATTGTAACTAATTCCTTAGAGCTAAAATTTATATCAAATCGTGTCATATAGTTTAATATTGATAGTTAAATCATAAAGAATTTTTTTTATTTAACCATTATTTTAATAAATTAATATACTTTTACAGTACACGTTGCATCCTGACTAGGAGTTGCGGTTCGTGGTTTAAATCATTGGGAGTTCAACATTAAAGCGATTTAAAAAGGGAAAGAATAAACCTTTATAAAGGTTTTTATCAAAAAAGGTTTCATTAAAATGGAATTTGATCGAATTAACTCTCTCAAAATTAAAATTAACAAAAATGTTTAAGTACTAAGACAACATGACTAGCATTCACACAATGAAATGGAAAAAAAACACAGAAATCCCTTTTAAAATAAGTGCTCAGTCGTTGCGCATCGGGGTAGCGAATTTTGACTAGGGCATACGTTCCGACACCATTCGAACCCGTATTTATATTGTATGAAATATCTCATAGGTTTTTTAGCTTCATGTGTGCGTTCCGGGATCCGCACATAAGGACCGCCACTCAGGTCTCCTATTGGTGGATTTTTTTACTGCGGAGTCGTGGGGTGCTGTTTATTTGTACAGGAAAATATTATGGAGCTGTGGAGCACCGCTCAAACTGTAGTAATATTAAATCCAAGTGAGTCTTGTTTGCCGTAGTTTTTCTTCTGGAGTTCACTGCATAACCGCTCTTTAGAGAAAACCGCCATTACTGACTAGTATTAAGGGGGAGAGAGACGTCGGAGAGGGATTATTTATTAATTCGAAATAATGCAAATATTATTACGTAATACGATAAACGTAATGTTTTTAACGAGAAAAATATTTATTACATTATTTGTAAAACATATGTTTAGACGGTTAAAAAAAGCCATATTTCTAGTTTGATTTTGATAAATGGTAAGCCTATGTATTTTTTTATATGCATAATAAATATTATTGTCTTTAAATACATTATGTTTATCTCATTGCGTGTAAATAATCTCTTTTCGTATGAAGCGTTGTGATGTGACATTATAATAAATAAATAAAATAAAACAGTTGCTTTGCTTACATCACTTTAATTTTTTTTTAATATATACCTTCCAAAGCTTCACCATGAAGATTTTAGAGCCGGTTTGATAACCATCCGTTCGTAACGCTTGATACCATTTTTATTGGTCTGCCGTCTGATTTCGTCGTTTTATAAACGTTCGTCAGATTACCGGTCGTTTGACAGCTGTCACTTGTTGCCCGACGATCACTTATTTAAAAAGGTGCACTATTTAATTAAAAAGACAATACATACTTTGCATTTGTGAAATAAATTCCTTATCAAGCAGTGACAAGCGAATGGCAATTATTCAAGATAAGAAACGGACGGATAACGGTCCGTTAACAAAACGGTTCGCTGGGTAACAAAAATTTGGTAATTCGTTTATAAAACTGGCCATTAGAAAAACATTCACGAATATCCAATACTTTGCTTCCTATTCGGGCACTTATCCAATCATGTACTTAAAACTAGCACTAATGCTTCGGTTTACAAACAAAGGTTCCCTAAAAGGGTTTGCAAAGTAGAGATCTCAACAGGAGGAGCGCACTCTAAAAAAGTCAATAAACGTTAGAGAAAAATAAGTATTTTCAATTAAGTAAGCCAAGCAAAGTCGATTCACAACGACTCGTAACGCAAAGCCATATTCACAAGGATGCGAAATGTTTAGCGCCGATACTTTTTGGAGTGGGAACCGACATTTGTCCTGGGCTATAAGGGAATACATTGAGCGATAGACATAATATCAATGTTTTGGTTTGGTAGGGGTCAATAGAATCATATAAATAAGTCGTCTCAGCGTGGCCTAACCACACTTTGAAAATGGCAGTGAACGCCGAAACAGCTGTCACAATAATTAAAACTTAAATACTTGCAGAACTTAATAATAACATTATTAAATTTGATTTACATTATGTTTTTTTAAATTTGGAAGATATGACTATGAACGCACGGGAACAGATAACACTACACATTGCATGATATTGCAGGTACTAGTTTAGTCTTTTTTATCAGCGTCCTTGGGGTGATTTTGTCACAAAAACGGCGCTATACAAATCATCCAATTATTAATATTATATTTATTAGAAGGTTATTTATTGGCTAAAGAAAAGATGGTATTTATTTTAAATATTAATGTATTTCTTTCCAATTTGGGACTGGAGAACAGATTATAAAAATGTCGGATAATAGCTAAAAAATTCTTCTCTGAAATTTTCGATGATAATTATTTACATTTACATACATTTACAGTTATTTACAATGTCGCGGACTATTAAAATTATTCAAAGTTTTCTGTAAATTTCTTCAGGTAGATACTAACCGGCTAACTTCGCATTGTAAATTGGGTGTGCAACTGTACCATTCTTGGATATAACTTTCCGAACAGACGAGTCTTCATTTATGTCATTACCTTTTAATACACGTTGTATCCTGATGAGGGAACCATTGGTATTGAAAACTGTTGATATTTATTTATTAAATAGTGGTTTAAACAAAATAATTATTCAATTTTTAATTATTAAATATTAATTATTTTCATCGAGATTTAAAAAACTAATTGTAATTTTTTTTATATGAATACCGCACAAGAGTCTCAACTGCTTCCAATCGTCTGGAGCCAGTGAGACAATGACATCCCCAATTGGGAAATGTTGTGAGGCTGAAGGTATAGGGGAGGGGAAGGAGAAGAGGGAGAGCAAGTTGGAGAAATACGTGGCTATTCAGATCTGGTCACCAAACACGGCTAAAAGCCATTTCGAGCAACGTTTCAAATCTGTAATGTTTAATCATTGAAGAAAATCATATCAATATAACCTAAATGAAAGATGAAACTGGAAAAACAACAGAAAATAAAAAGATTTCAGTCGCATCTGGGACTCGAACCCAGGACCTCTGCCTATCTGGGGTAACCGCTTAACCAACTTAGCTAATGAGACCAGTTCAATTTATATCATATTAGATAGATTAAAAATGGAAAATAATATTGACAAATCTTGAATTTGTTAATATTATTTTCTTCAATGTAAAAAAAAAAATCATTAATCAGACAATTTTATTTTTTTTGTAAAGTCGTCAAAATTAGAACTGAGTTTCACATTATATAACACATGATGAAATTTTTATGAATCCCACCCACATCGTCCTTAACTGGAAAAACATTGAATAAAGCAACATTTTCCCAGATATAGAGCAAAGAATGTTCTACTTTTTTTCTATTACTAGATTGATCGTGAAATACTTCCACGGGCTATCGTAGGTGAGTACTTCGTAGGTCGTTTAACTGGATCGGCCAAGAGATACGAGTTGGAGGAAAATCAGGGGTGCAACGACATAATATCAATGTTTTCTCAAAGTCGATGTTTTGTTAATGTTAATGTTAATTCTAAGAGTAGGCAACGCACTGTCTGGATTTTTTGTTTTTACAATAATTTCCCTCGAGGTCTATATCATCTTTGGGGATGCTGTGTGGTGGGTCTTTTAGAGGATAGGAAGGAGTGAACTTAGGTCTTGAAGAGACCCATGTTTTAGGATAGAGGAAACATAGAGGCCGGCAGATCATTCCACAGCCGAACTGTTGAACACAAAAACGAGTCGTAGAAGCGACCCGTTCACATGTGACAAATGTCAACCATGTGCAAATAATGGGCCGCGTTTGGCGTGTTTTGCGACTATGTACCGGTGTCGAAGGGATCAATAATGACGCTTGTTCCTCGGGGCATTTTCCATTAAAATATGTCTGTGCTCGAAAGATTGCATGCCGTTTGTTAAGATAGGCGAATCTATCAAACGGACCGCCCGTTTCTGCAGAGTCAATTGTTTTTTTCAGATATATTGGGGTTCCCGGCCAGAGATGGCTGCCAAATTCTACAGTGCGGTGCACTTGCGATTTGTACAGGGTCAGCAGTTGTGTGCTATTAAAGTATGTACGGGCTCTGTACAGTACGCCCAGTTTCTGAGAGGCTGACGTTACTCTGGCTTCGATGGGTGAGAGTAAAATCGACAAATATCAATAATTATTTATAAACAGGCCCCAGACATAGTGGGGAGAAGCAACTCCAAAGGGTGGGCGACTCAGGGACACCTGGAGGCGCCTTGTTGATGAAATGATTCCTCGACCCGAGTACGGTCTTGACGGCCTCCGCGGTTGAGTGGTTACGATGCTCGGCTACGAATACGAAGGTCGCGGGTTCAAATTCCGGCGTACGCAAGTACATTTAATTTTTTAAATTTACGTTATTTCACAACATATTAATTTAAAATATATATTTTGTATATTTGCGGCACGTTCCAGAGTGGTGGATACTTTCAGTATCGTCCTAGTGAAAGACCACCATTCAGAATCGAAACTTTTCTTGAAATGGCTTTAACCACGTTTGGTGACTAGATCTGAATAGTCAGGTACATACCTACCTTCCTTTTCCCCATCTACTTCCCCCTCCCCAATACCTTCAGCCTCACAACATACCCTAATTGGAGGATGGCATAGTCTTGTGCAGTACTAATTTAAAAAATATACAGAAAGGACAAGGGGAAGAAGTTGTACGTATTTATAAATAGGAGAAATTACTGGGTATATATGAAACACCTGAACTTCGGTAACTAATTTTGAACGTAATCTCAGTTTTAGATTTTAGTTCTGTTGTTTTGTTAAGCGCCCTTGAGGTATTTCACAAACATGACGCCATTAGAATTATTTCTAATTTAAATTACAAGATACCGGAAAGACGCGGTACTAGGACACTGAAGGAAGGTGTTGAACGGAGCAATTTCGGGAAACGATTGTAAGGTACCCGAGTCTGCCCCGGGGAAGCAGGAACGCGGGAGCTCTGGCTAGTGAGATACCACAGCGCAAAAATAATTCTAATTGGTAACCGCCACAGTATTACTATTATTTCATCACTTTATTTGCAACACGCCAAGTCTTAGCACAGAGGTAAGTCTGGATCAACAAATGTATAATTTTACCATGTTAGATCGTCGTATCACAAACACTTGTCATGATCGCTAGTGTGGACCGGTGAGACTGCGTATTCCACCCGTTCACGCCAACGAGCATGATATATGTTGCGTTGGTGATACGGATACAGTGATCTGATACGGTAAAATGAAATACACGACGACCCGTTTCATTTTAATGTTACATTGCAAAGAGAAATATTATATCTTTTGTTCTTAATTTCAACGAATTATATTGGTACAGATATTAATATCATCGGTGTTTAATTATAAAGTAAAAAAAAAATTAAAAACATATACTATCGAGCAGTTTTAATAAAACCGTTTTAAAACATATAGATAGTCGTAAACACGATTAATAAATAAATTAAAAATTACTTTGTATTCACCACTTTATTAATATATACATATCAACATGTTTCGAAAGCGATGCTATCGTCATCAGGAATATATAGAATATATGATGAGAAAAGTATCGCTTTCGAAACATATTAATATGTAACTGAAGAAGTTTATATGTGTACATTCCTGAAGAAGGTTGAGTTCAACCGAAACCGGTCGAATGCAGAAATATGTATAAAAATAAAGTGGCTTAGAATAAAAACGTTTTTCATTTAAATTATAATGTTAAGCCACAAAGTGATTTCTTCCTTCGATAAATTCAAAGTAATTTCGAATTCATTTATTAATAATGACGCCACAAAGTGAATACAAATCTTTTGAAGAAATTATATGTAAACACGATTATTTGCGGCGGGTTTCCTCGAGGTTAAGGGTCGTTCTCAATGTTTTCAGATATACAATATTGTAGTAAAAATGTTTTAAAGGAATTTACGTGAAAGTTTTCGTGCACACGATGTAACACTTAACATTTAACACATCGATGTTTCTAGTAAAACTACATCCCTACCCAAAACTAATACATAGTAAGAGGTACACGGAACACAGAATCTAGGTTATGATGATTGATTCTTGGGTGATGAGGCAGCAGTTATTACTTCCCATTTCGCTTTTATCAATCAGTAGCAACTTGATTGAAATGGGAATGACAAAGATCCGCCCAGGATGTTATTTAAACGATCAATTTTAAAGGAAGTTTTGTAGCGATCGTGATAGTTAGTTTTAGTATTACAACAGAGGCGAACTTAAACACGTTCTAAGAGATTAAAAAAAACATATTCCGTAAGGAGAGGTTTGCCCTAGGAGGACGTAGCATGATCAAATTAATATAAAACTGGAGTTGGGTCATAGCGTACTGCAATAGAAGTATACTGCAATAGAAGAGCATGTAAGAGATGATTAATGAATGTGAAAGAAACAAGGAGTGTGCGTCACGTCAAAGTAGCGCGGCGTTCCGTCATTAGTTAGGTTAGTGTCGGAAACTGCATAACTCAGGAGAGGGGTTCAAAGCCAAACCAGTCTGTATTAATTTTTCTTATACATCGTATTTTCTTTCTACCACCGAAAGTTCCACAAAATATATGTTTATCATAGAACTACTGGTTTCCAACAAAAGAAACATGTCACACATTAAAAAAATATATATTCATGGCCTTTATCGAATTCAACAGTTTATCTAATGATCTTACGACAACACAACTAGGAACATGACCCTCATTTGGTGAACTTGGCAGTAACACGTACGAGCATTTCTTTAAAAAAGTTACAATTC
Source organism: Halesus radiatus (assembly GCA_022606495.2). Lineage (NCBI taxonomy): Eukaryota > Metazoa > Arthropoda > Insecta > Trichoptera > Limnephilidae > Halesus > Halesus radiatus. The sequence goes on along the minus strand of JAHDVE020005764.1, from coordinate 3,127 downwards.
TACAAAAACTTATGTTAGGAATCATCTGACATGGCAAATGAAGATTTACCACCTGTCTGGTGGAACATACAAACCCTCCTATTTGAATAACGGATATAGGGGTCAGCGACCTCCAGACCGAGTACAGGGCGCAGTCGACCTGGGCACTAGGTACCCAGGTCGCATAAGGGGCAGTGGAGAAGGAGAGCAGAATGGTAGAAAAAGGTTTATCAATTGGCAAAGTGACAATTAAATCCGCGGTGAGACGAGGGTCGCGTCGAGGTCCGGGGTAATCAAACGACCGCCCGCCGACCCGATACAATGCGGGCCTGAATAACAATCCACACTGTTTGTAAGTGAAGACTAAAATACAATGCGGGCCTGAATAACAATTCACACTGTTTGTAAGTGAAGACTAAAATACAATGCGGGCCTGAATAACAATCCACACTGTTTGTAAGTAAAGACTAAAATACAATGCGGGCCTGAATAACAATCCACACTGTTTGTAAGTGAAGACTAAAATACAATACGGGCCTGAATAACAATCCACACTGTTTGTAAGTGAAGACTAAAGTTATTACAAAACGGAGGAGGCGAAAGTTTTAATAACGAATATTCGCGCTTGAAAATTACAGAGAGTGAAAGAACTTTTCTAAAACAACTTCATAATTACATCATTATTAGATCCTCCGCATAGCATGCAAAAAGATAACACAGACCGTGATAGAACCCGAAACCCCCAGTATCTCCCTGTAAGAAGATAATTTAACGATCTGAATACACTAATCGCTATATTTTATGAAATCATAAGTAGGTTGGAATACGCTAGTGCTATATTGAGTCTGACAGACATTCTGGAACTGCCAGATAATAAGAGAACTGGTGCTATTAAATAAACTATCAAAATCAATCAATTTCTACAATTTCTAGTCAAAAATCCTCAAACTTTTTAAGAAGTTAGTTAGTTATCTGTCTCATAAACCAACGACAAAATAAAATGCATTGTGTATTGGATTTATAATCTGTTTTCATTAATCCGACAATCGATTCTGCCGCATATTTTAACACTAATAATATTTTTTTAGTTTACTTCCAAATCTAGGGGTCCGTATGGATGGCTTTTAGCCGTGTTTGGTGACCAGATTTGAATAGCCATGTATTTCCCCACCTTACTCTTCCCCTTTTTCTACCCAATACCTTCAGCCTCACAACATTCCAGAATTGGGGATGCCATGGTTCCAGACGGTTGGGAGTAACATACGGAACAGATTCGTTTACTAGCTGGCGATTGAACATTATCAAGTACGTCTGACCGGAGTGAGTGACGAGTCCGATTTACAAGTATAACCATGAATTATGTTCGGATGAACTAACATATGTATCATCTCCGCACTGGTGCACCAGCGAGAAACAACAGGACAAAACACCTGTTCACCGTGAATTTAGGCGGCATGAAAACGAGGTGCTTCTACGAATCGTTCAATTCTGAAACAGCACCATTTAGAACGACCTACCACACTCCTAACATCGCACAATGAAAAATAAAACTCAAAACACTGACGTTATTGAAGCTCGTAAAATCGTAATGAGAATAGACACCTAGATATCCCAACCTAGAAACAAAGAAATGATGCCGATCAAAGAACCCAGATAGTGAAATAAAATGCCGCATAAGACTGGGGTCATTTACGCCAAATAGTTATAGTGTAGGATAGGAATGTATTTTAAAAAAAACTGTGCAAATACAAAGGTAATAAGAATCGAAAGTCTTGCCGTTTATGGTGGCATTGAACCCCGACCTTGAAGTACGCCGACAAGTTCGCGCCCACGCAGACAATGATAAAACAACTTTAATTTAATGGCGCCGTTCCGATAAAGAGGTGCAGATATGCCAGTAATATGAGCCTGATGAGTATGATGCCCTGCCGCCAAGCTCTGTCTGCCAGCGGTGATTTCGGGAACTATTGTACGGTCTCTCAAAAAATGTTGAAAAAAAATAGGGCGCTGCTACCATTTACATTGATTTAAATGGCAACACCAAAATGGTTCAAAGGTAAAAGGACGAAAGTAAAAAAAAAACACTACGCCCAGGTCCATAATTTTTTACATCGCATATTAGTGGTACTTTCCGAAAGGAGATTCATATTCCAAAGTATTTTAATGTTCGTACCTTTATTAAATATCGGTTTGTAAGAAAGATGATTGCACGAAACAATGTTATCGTATTTTAAGTCATTACAATTAAATGATAAAGCGAAATAAAAATGGGTGAATATTAGATATAATTTCTTATGATTATTGATTTGTAATGATTGCAACTATTTTTACATCGGAAAGACTTGTACAAATTTCAGTATTAGGGTTAAGGAACACCTAAGATGTTTAAATAATAACAACTATTCTGAATTTGCAAATCATATTTTAGAAACCAATCATTCGTTTGACATAAATAAAGGTTTAAAAGTTTTGCATACAAATACAACTGGTTTACAATTAGATAAATTTGAAATTTTAGAAATAAGAAAAATGTTAATAGCGAATTAAATTTAATAAATAATCAAATATTTTTTTAAAAATAGCTATCTCTTAAATTTATTTTCATATTAATATTAATAATGATAAATTTTATTTATATTTCTAATTTAAATGTATTATTCAATGTTTTATAATTATTTTGTCATTAACATTTTTAATCTGTTACTTACCTACTTTAATTCATTTTTGTTTATGCTCATATTTTGTACGTTCTTAAATTATTGTTTTAAATTTTTTATCATTTTTCTATACTTGAAATTATTTTTTAGTATTCATTTATTCCTGAAGATGATAGCATTGCTATCGAAACATGTAGAAATATTTATATATTTTAAGTAAAGTGGTATATACAAAGTGTATTTTCAATTTATATAATGAATATTAGATATTTTGCTTTAGTTTAAATCAGATATGTACATAATTTCTTGTTTTTGAAAATATGTTTGTAAATTCGTACATTTCCACCCGAAAGAGTAAATTTATTTTGGACAAAACACAGTGACCCAATAAACGCTATACAACTATTTAATATACGAATTTATGCAAAAATATTCGTGATAAACAGTATTTTGTAATGTCTAAGAAGTTGTGGAATTGTGTATTAGTAAAT
>JAHDVE020005763.1:0-111309 GCA_022606495.2 Halesus radiatus | reverse complement strand
CTTTTCAATTATATAAATTCATTTACAATAATGTGAACTATTCATAATTTTAATATTAAACATTATAGTTACCCATATGTGCCTTAAATTAACAATTTTTATTATTATAAATTTTTTTTTTGTTTTTTTTTACAATACCTTAAATTAACAAAATAGAAACATTCATGATATAGATACAATGTTGTGTAACCCTGCCTAAGTTTGTATAAATACCGTAGCATAAGAATGTCAACTACCAGTCTGAAAATGTCCGTAGTAGGATGAAACCGGTCCTGGTGAAAATAAATAAGTGGAAGAAAGTACAAAAGTGTTTTAATTTCAATTCTATCCGGTGTACGCTTTGGTTTCTTCAAGTTTCAGAATGTTATGGTGCACCGCAGGGGTCCGTACTAGGCCCTCTTCATATTGTACGCCGGTGATCTGGAACCGTTAATTTCTTCACGAGGACTAATTTATCACAGCTATGCTGATGTTTACTTTCTTCTTAAATTTTGTGATCCTTGCGAAGTGGATGATTGTAGGTCATCTGTTGTACACTGTATTGGTGAGATGTCAAAGTGGATGTTTAGGAATAGGCTTGAGCTGAATACAAGCAACACTGAATTTAGGTGGATTGCATCACCCAAAAGACAGCACTTAAGTGACAATAGTTCAATAACAGCATCTGTAGTGGATATTGTTCCATTAAAATCAGTTTGTTTTCTTGGTGATTACTTGGACTAAAACATTGTTTTAATGAATATTCAACTTGGCAATACGGTAAATTCTAGAGTATTTTTGATAATTGAAATCCATAAGAAGATATCTTTCAACAGATTCTGCTAAGACTCTGATAAATGCTCTAGTAGTCTCCAGATTGAACTACTGAAATAGTTTGCATGCAGGTCTGCCTAATGTACATTTGAATAGACTGCAAGGAGTGTTTAACATAGCAGCTCGTCTAATATGCAGTGCCACCAAATACTGTCACATCACACCTCTTCTACGTGATTACCTACACCGGCTTCGAGTCAAAGAAAGAGTTCAGATTAAAATTTGTTTTATGGTATATAAAGCACTGAACGGGCTGGCACCATCACAATTGACTGATCTTTGCGTGAGGGACAATCTTACTCAGAGGCAACTCACGCTCAGGTTGGCCAAGTCTGATGCATCGAACAGACTGGTTGAACCCTCTCGTACGAATGCTGCTAAATTTGGGGATAAAGCTTTCAATGTGCAGGTCCACATCTTGGAATGACCTTCCATTTGGTTTGAGGTCAGAAAACAATTTCTAAACCTTTAAGAAAAGTCTAAAAACATATCGATTTAAAGGGGGCAACAAATTTTAAGAAGACGTAAATCGAACTGATTGTAATATATTTTTAATTATTGAAGATAATAATAAAAAATTACAACTTTTAGAATGAAACATGAAACCGAAAAGTCACAGAAAAGAAAAAAGATAACGGTAGCAGCTAGGACTCGAACCCAGGACCTCACAGTCTATCCGAGACCTTGGGTTCTGAGTCTTTTCGGTTTCATGTTTCATTCTAAGAGTTGTTAATATTATATTCAATAATTTAAAAAATATATATATTTTATTCTTCCGATACTGATGACGTCGCTGATCTAAGATTCGAATTTGGTGAATTGGAGTTTTCAGGAATGTGCAGTTCCGATAAGTAAGCCGGAGCTATTCCGTTAATTGATTTAAGTATTGAACTGATATCTACATTTTTACTCCAAATAAACTCAGGAATCGCTGGTTGTCTGTCGGATCCAGGTATTTAACGCCTTGCATACATATTCTCTTCTTCTCTAAACATAGCATTTTCTACTATGTATGTGACTTGGTACAAATATGAATTGATTCATTTTCAAAAGAAGTTCAACCACCACAAAACATTTTCACTCGCAAGCCTTATCAGATAGCCTAGAAACTTCGATATGGTCGATGCGTGGATAAGATAACAATAAAAAATAAATAAATTAAAAAGTATACAATGCATTATGCATTGTATTCCCAAGAGATAAGAAACATGCAGAACCTGCAGTACAGTTTTTAGAAACAAACATGCTTAATATTTAAGATACATAATTAACATTCACAGTACATTAACAACATTTATTTGTTTTCACTTATAAATGTACATAGTATACAAGGTGTTAAGCATAGAATAAAGAATAATACAATAAATGCGATGTGGTCGTGTTTCGTGATACAAAATTCTGGCCTCAAAATTTCTAATACAAAAATTATTTCATCATCATTTCATTTATTTATTTATTTATTTCACCGGTCAGTGGCTGAGTTGGCACCGCGTTTCGGTCTCACCCAGGCATCGTGAGTTCAATTACTCGGCTGGCTAAGTCCTCCATTACGACACAAGCAACATCTTCCGCTTACTGTGATGGTAGTAGGAGATTTTCAAATATTGTCAGGTTATTCGTAACCAGGGAATATTTGTCTTTCTTTTTTTAAATTAATTAATTAATTTATTTATTTATTTGTTTATTGTATAATATACGTCCTATATCCCCTTTTACATATAAAGTTAGTTATAATAAACAGGTGCAAAACATATCACAGTAGGTTAAGGCGATGACGGTGTTAAGGCGATGACGGTGTTAAGGCGATGCCGGTGTTAAAGCGATGACGGTGTTAAGGCGATGACGGTGTTAAGGCGATGACGGTGTTAAGGCGATGCAATGCGAAGTAATGCAAAATCATGATTTTTTGGTTTGAAAATTTGATGGCCTAGAAACATCATAAACCTTGGCCTTTCGTTTAACCGGGCATTTCTCTGTGAGTCTTTATAAGCCTAGGAACAAATACAACATCAGGCCAAAAAGAAATGTTTAAAGTGCAAAATCTCCTACTTACGAACTCATTTCATTTCAATGGGAACCCACAAAGGCGCTGCCTGTTTGTGGGTAACATAAGCAATAGTAGGTACCTGTGTAATAGGATAAAATAGCATTATTAAGAAATGTTTAAAGTGCAAAATCTCCTTCTTACAAACTCTTTTTCCAATATTGTCATGTTGTTCATTGCGGCAAATTAAGGTTTTCAGAATATGACCGAGAAATATTTTAATATCTATCACTGAGCTTTACAAAATAGAATAAAACATGCATTTTGGTGACGTTTTTTTTGCATAAATCGAAACATTCGTCCGGTGTTAAGAGGAACGGCTGCGCGGCCTGTTTCATACAAAACTTAATTTTGGATTTAGGGTCAAAATACTCATCTAACAAATCTAACGGTATATATATTTTTAAATTAAAGCTTTAGTAAATATCTAGTACGCATGAGAAGTATTTTATTTACTTTTGTTTTACATTATGAAATATAGTCAATTAAAGGAATTGATTTTTCGCAATTTTAGAGGCATCTTTAACAATTATTTTGGGGCTAACGGTGATTTAAAAATAAGTTTTACCCCATCTGCTTTGAAAATATAATGAAAATAAAATAAAAAGAGTATTAAAATAAGCATTACGGTGGACTTTAAATTAAATTAAAAACGACCAATTTACGTTGGAACACAAATTTGCCGTACATAATTTAAAATATCGACCCGAAAAAAACTTCTTTTATTTAATTTTTTTATTTTTATATTTTTATTTACGTAATCATATTTACATAGCAGATATGATTTTTTTTTATAAATACAATAAACCCGCAAATAATTTTCTAAGTTTCCTCTAAAATTATGATAATTGATTTTTTTTTCATGGCATATACTTTAAAATTTAAAACAAAAATAAATAAAATATTTCTCATCCGTACTAGATATTTACTAAACCTTTAATTTAAAAAAATATATCATTCTGTTCGGATGGGTATTTTGGCCTCAAATCCAAAATTAAGTTATGTATAAAACAGGCAGCGCAGCCGCCCCTCTTAAGCGGGAATTTCAATTGCATAAGAAGTGTGTGATTTTGTTCGAATTCCTGAGAATAACTGGAGAAAAAATGTAGATTTATCTACAATTACAACTAATATACAGAGATTACCAAATTATAGAAAATATACTGAGTTTAAAAAAAATAGACGCATTACTACATGTTATTGCATTCATCTATCGCAAAAGAATTAATAACAGTTTTCGTGGAAAGCCATCAATTTGTGGATTGACAGTTAAAATTTTCCCCTGACGAAGCTTGAGCCAAGCAACACCGGCTGGTAAATAAATATTAGAGTGTTTGTTACAACTAAGTTCAGATGTTAACAAGGCAACGCTTACAGCGACCCCACACAAGTGGTTTGCCCAGTACCAACTGAAGCCACCGCGTCAAGCCCATTGTTTGATACTTTTCAACATGTTTCTTAGAAACAGTAGTCAAGTCGGGTGTGTGTGGGGCGGGCCTATAGGTAACATAAATTTCTCCCCTTTATAGCGTCAAAGTTCGTCACCTCTTCCCTAAGGTTAGCGGTTAACCCTCTAAGAGCCGAATTAAGTCAATACATAATTTTTTTTAAAGATGTTTTCTTGGAACAAAATTTTTAAAATTTTAGCATAAAGACTTTCTTAACTTGTAAACATATTAATTAAGACCCCCCATATGTTTATTAGACTCTTTATACACACTCGTACACATCTGCATACAAAAAAGTTGTTGAATTGTTTCCAACATGGTTATTTAAAATGATGGACTCAATTTCGCACGTACTCCTCTGATACACACGGTCGCCCCGGGCTTTTTCCTTTGCAGAGATATCCAGTTTGCCCAAATTGGCGATACCAACGGCAAGTAATGCCTTTTCTAGTTGGAGGTTCAATGTTAAAATTGAGACGAATATTTTACAGAACTCACGAACACAGAAAAAATTGTGCTGCATAGTAGCCATTTTACACACAACTGATGCGAAATGGCTGCTTGGCGGTGATAGCACTCTAGAGGTCGTTTGCACAACTGTGAGCGATTTAGCGATAGGATTCGAAACTTTTGGACCCCCTCTTTCAATTGCTATGTAGATCATTAAAATACAACGTATAATTCGGGAAAATAGCGGTACAAAATTGAATCCATCATTTTGAATAAACCCTGTATTTTGAATCCGTATTCTCCCCGATTAATAATTTTTTTGGCTCTTCTGTATACAAGATTGTTGAAACAACTCGTTTTTATGTCTACTAAGTGGCCACTTCTCTGGCTAAACTGAATGGCAACAGGGGCAGCGGTACGGATAACATTGCAGCATCATTTAATAAAATTATTCTTCTAACCTCGCTTATTCTTTATACATAATCTATATCTATATACTAATCTCAAGTCCGGAAAGTTGGGGAAAATAATCCATACTACTTCTATTTTAAAATCAGATAACATAAATGACGTCTGAAACTAACGCCCCATCAGTATCTTATCATGTTTTGGCCAAGTGTTGGAATTCTTCGATTTATATATGTTTATCATTTCAAAACCATTTGTCCACAGCAACATGAATTTATCACAAAAAATCAATACCAACCAGCATTATTGAATATACAAATAGAATATATCATAGATTTGCGCAATCCATTTGACACATTTCCGTAAAGCCTTTGACACCGTTGGCCATCGGATCCTTCTTACATCTCAGGTGGCTAGAATCCTACATCTCTCAATACACATTTTTTTTCACATTATTTTTACATAGATACATAGGTACATTTATACATATACACATATTTATTTTTTTACATTCATATGTATTATAAAAAAATAAATGTTGGTAATGGGAACCCACAAAGGCGCTGCCTGTGTGTGGGCAACATAAGCAATAGTAGGTACCTGTGTAATATGATGAAATAGCATTATTATTTATTTACGTAAGATTTATAATTTATAAGTATAGTTTACGAAAGCTAAGCTAAATACAAAGTTACAATACAATTTGCATGAATTTACGTCTATACGGTATGTAGAGTTCACGATTCGAGTAAATAGACAAGTAAAAAATAAGTAAATAAATAAGTAAATAAACTAGTAAATAAATAAATAAATAAGTAAATAAACTAGTAAATAAATAAGTAAATAAATAAGTAAATAAATAAGTAAATAAATAAGTAAATAAATAAGTAAATAAATAAGTAAATAAATAAGTAAATAAATAAGTAAATAAATAAGTAAATAAATAAGTAAATAAATAAGTAAATAAATAAGTAAATAAATAAAAATAACATTAAAAACATCACATATTTGGATATTTCAATTAGTGTGCAACTTTTGCTGATATCTGTTCGACTTTGTCTAGCTAATTCGTCGCGCCTAGGTAAAGTAATTGACCGTCTCTGGAGCCGTCATATGAAATTTTCACTGTATGTTTAAAACAGACTTTAATTTTAACTTTAACTTTAACAGTTAATAATTTTAACAGTTTTTAATTAGCAAAAACATTTATTTTCTTCGCAGAACAGCTCGTAAAATTACCCACCTAATATAATGTTTTGATGATTTAAAGCAAGACCCCGGAGTTGAGTAGTGTGCAGAGGGTTAAAATAAAATGTTCCACCGCTCATGGGAATGTCAAATACTTGGCCGTAAATCAAGAAGGCCAACAATAATAACTTGTACGTAAAAAGTTATAAGTTGTTAATGAAACATCGCATGACTAATCTGGATTTGATTTAATTAATGGCCAGTAAACGGGGTCTGCTTTTCTCATCAGTTGGGCACGAAATCCCAGATCGGGGACAGCGATGCTATTATTTTATTGTGACAATATTTCGTTAGAATGTAATTTTGTGGGGTTGCTTCATAGTGGCCATTAATCTGTTGATCATCTCTCGGATATGTTTTCATTACGTCAGAACCGGCTTTATTTTACGCACTTATTTGGACTCCTGACAGAGGCGGATTCAGAAAAGATAGTGATACATCTAGGAAATCTTCAGGACCGGTTGATTAAAAAAATATGCTGAGAAAGCAAAGATGACTATTGATGATATTTGTCTTTGTTGTCAAAGGCTATGAAAAAAACCTCACGGGTGATTTTTTATTGTCGTCCGATTTTTGCTTCTGCGATATATTTTAAGTTTACCTTATTTAAAAATGTTTTTTTTTTAGATGTAACATATTGATGTATATATATGGAGTCTACGTTCCTTGCAAAATCAGTGTTAAATATAGTTTCCGCGCGTGAAGTAGGAAAGGGGGTGAGGCGGCTGTCGAATTTGCTCGAATCCTTCCGACCGCGAACGAACTCAACACACGGAATCGTCGCGCCGCGAACGGCTAGCCACTGGCCGCCGCGGCTCGGAGCATTTGAGTTACCGGAGTGCCTACTTAATTTGCTCCGTGAGTTTTTAACATTTAAAAAGTCAATTTACACGGATATTGACTATGGTAAAACCGATGAAAGGCTACACCATTACTTTTTCCATCTTTTGCAGAATGACATGTTCAGTCATGTAGGTATTTTGCAATTATCATCAGTGATACATACCCGGCCAACGCTTGTAATCGACTGAAGCCCGTGTTATCCCTATGATGCCAATTGGCCGCATGTTGTTGCCCATATTTCGAACGCTGATGTTTACTCAATTTTTGTACATTTATGATGTTACATAAGTTTTCTTGATCTCTAGCGACTAATAACTTTTATCTAAATTCCATGTTTTAAAAAAATATATATATATATATATAAATATATATATATATTTCTTTTCTTCTATAGAAGAAGCTTTTTTACATACTAACAATTAAACAAAAAAAAACCCTTAAAACGTTGGAATTTCAAAAGAGATAATTTCTTTTCATCTAAAATGACACACTGAAGTTACTGCACTTCACCTCCGGACACCTTGTATAATCATAAATACCAATCAGAAGTTTGTGAATAAAAACGTTTTTTTTCTATTTAATTTTACGCACTACAACATTTCGAGTGAATCGATTTGGATATGGGAAGATAAATAATATGGTATGTCACAGTAGCTTAGCTTTAGAGTCGGCGAAGGGAGGAACTAATAATCTAAAAACATTTTTTTTAAGGGCAACATTCAAAAATTCCCCTAAACATCACTTTGCAGGTTGCTAACTCAAGCAATACCACAAATGATTGATCTGTTTATTATATAAGGGTAGTTAGGAAAATGTGCAAGGTATCAAAATACAAAAATTCTCAAACTGTAATCTTTAAAAGCAATTTTGAACGTTTTACTTACAATTCCAGTATTTCGTATAGAAATTAAAAGGTTACACTTTTAGTACGATCGTCTTTTTAAAATTATTCATTTTCCTAATTACCATTTAGAATTTACAGATAAATTATTCTTAGTATTTCTTGAGTTACCAATCTGCAAAGTGTGTATTTTTGCATCCATGCTAGTCATGACATCGACTCCAAAGCTAAGTGTGTCCAGCTATAGTTAGTTCATAAGATTTTTTTTGGTGTGAATACCTCACAAAAATCCCAACTGCTCCCAACTGGACTCAGCGAGACAATAATAATAATAATAATTGGATGATATGCATAGCGCCGTTTTTGTGAAAAATCATCTCAAGGGCGCTCAAAGGGGCTCAATTGTATCCCCAACTGGGGTATGTTGTGAGACTGAAGGTAGTGAGGAGGGAAGGAGATGAGGAAGAGGAAGATGGAGAAGTTGGCTATGCAGATTTGGTCACCAAACATGGCTAAAGCCATTTCACGCAGTGTTTAAATCACGAATGGTGGTCTTTCACCACGGCGATACTGAGAGTATTTTTCACTCTGGAACGGGCTGCAAATATACTATGTAATTATTTTGAATGAACTAATTTGTGAAACCACACAAATTAACTGAATAAAATTTACTTGCGCACGCCGGGATTTTGAACCCGCAACCTCCGGATTCGTAGTCGAGGGCCTTACCCCTTACCACGGAGGCCAAAGCTTCCCTTTTTAAGAGTTAGTTATATTTACAGCAAGGTATATATCACGATATATACCCCTTGTGCCGTGCATTGCTCTATGACCAAAGGTAGATTGTATGTAGTTTTTTAAGTCCGAATATGAATTGTGCATTGAATATTTGAATATGTCAATTTTATTATCACTTTCATCTGATTGTTGTCGCCAACTGAATAAATTACTGAATGGCTACGAAATTCTTGGAAAAATTACACTTTAGTTAGAAATTTCAGTCCTTTCAATTTTTTAAATTTAATTTCTTAGTGTTATTTTTTTAAGGTAAGCTAATTTTTTCAGCCTTTATGGATTGCACGCCACTTTTATTTTTATTTTTTTTTTATTGTATAATATTAATTATATTCAGTGGGAACTTATACCCGCTAAGCCACTGCAAGTAGCTTGTCAGCAGGAGTTTATTTCAACAATATAATATAATACAACAATAATTACAATCATCATACAAATGTAGGGCAAAAATTATTATATTTAGGCGCATGCATCTAGTGCTGTACATAAGTTGAAAAAAAAAAATTAAAGAGAAAAAATAATGGTAAAAGCATTACAGATTTGTTATTGAGATACTAGAGTCCAATTTTATAACACCGATTTAAATAATATTATAAAAAATGTCAATATCATAAAAAATATCAAAATTATAAAACTACCAATATTATAAAAGTATCAATATTATAAAAATAACAATATTATAAAAACATCAATACTTTTAAAAATATCATCATTATAAAAACATTAATATTACAAAAATATAACTATTACGTAAATATCAGAAATATCAAAGCATCTGTAAGTATTAAATAGATTAAGAAAAAAAATTTAAAAGATATATACATAAAACAGCAGTACAGGTTGGTTACAATGAGGATAGACTTAAATATAATAGTAACACCGTAACAGTAAGTACACCAGATATCTAGGAGCTATACAACCAAGGATACACTTATACGATATACGTCATGATATTTCCCCACCCTGCTTATGGATAAGTCGTCGTGGACGTCAACGCGTCTACCGTAGCAAAAATAAACGTAAAAATAAATATTGCTTCAGGCATGGCTTCAGTTATGGCTTTGTGGGAAGTGCTGGATTAAAGTTTTTTTGCATTTTAGAACATTTGTGTAATGTTGCCTACGCCGGACTTAGCATATTCTCCATTTGTTCCAGCTGTAATCACACTCTCCTTGCTTCATTCGCTTTTATACATACTATTCTATTATTCTGACTATTTACATGAGCCAACTCAAGTATATGATTACCTTTATTGTGACATGCCTTCCTCGTGCGTCCTCCTTCTACATCATATTATATTCTCCCTACACTCCTTTCTTTATTCATCCGCTCTATATTATCAAACCATCTAAGCGTCTTTCTCTTAATTTTAGAAATTAATGTATCAATAATATGTAACAATATTCGTCTGCTGAAAAGAATGAACTATTTAGAGTTGTATTTTGGAGGGGTGAGTCAAAAATATCAATAATATGTTACATGCGGTCACTTGGAATTTGACGTAATAGAATCTAATTAGTAGGTATAAAAAAATTAAGCAGGCTCTGACAAATAATGCATGTATTTGAAAAGTGGACAATTGGCCCCTTAAAGGTTGGTAACATCTGCTTTACATGTATATTATATTATAATAATATTGTAAGCGAAAACGTGATAATGGACAATACTGGAAATTTTTAGGTGTCTCATTGAATATTGTTAAAAATTTGAACGGCATTAAAAACATATATTAATTGCAACGGGTTTTTCATTGAATTTACGAATAGATACATTAAAACCATATTTTTTTAAATACTCTCAATTATCACTGATTACGAATGAGGACACACTACCACAAACATGATTTTTTTATTCGCATATGCCTCAGCAATCGCATTTTTACTGCATTCACCATCAATCAACAATATTTATATGTCGATAGCATTCGTTCAAATGATTTAATAAAAAAATAGAAAAAATAAATTCTTTCCCGTGTTTTCTTTGAAACCTCTCCCCCCCCCTCCATTATATTGTTCTTTGTAAAAAAAATAGTAGGGCGCCCATTCAAAAGCGTTTCTTCCTTAGTTTGTTTTACGTGAAATGTGTCAAAAGCTAAGAGTAATTAATAATTAACTACCCAATTTGTCAACATTCCCCCGATCACATCAGTTCAGTGGCGCAACAGATGGTTCGCTTCTCCCTTTGGCCTAACTTCTCACTTCTCCCAACTTCCTCCCCTTTCGAGTGCCTTTGAAGTTCCTGTCAACCGCGGCGGTGGCCACTTTGAACAAGATAAATAACAAATCATAATTTATAACATTTTGTCTTTTTCTAATGCTGTTGATTCTGTAGAGATGTGTTGAAAGTGGTTTGATTGATGGATTTCACCTGATCGGAGGTACCTACTCGCCGCTTCAATGTGTTGTTGGAGATTACAATATGCCTACTTTGTTTTTGGGCCGGTTTTTCAGTAAACTCACTATTTTAGTAACTGAAATAAGTTTATTTGAAGAGGTGACAATGAAAAAAAATCACGTTCACCGGATTATAGGGAAATTCACAGAGCAAATCATACATAGAGATGTCCTAACACGCAAGGGGGGAGAAACCAAAATAAGGGGTGCTAGGGGCGTGCTAGACGTGCCGCCAATTTAAGAAAAACGATAAATATGTAAAAAGGTTTGTCCTGTTTACAAAAATCGAATATTTTTTTAGAGTATTTAGTTTGACCCTTTTATAAATATTTTATAATTTGCTTATCGCTGTCAAAATCAGGCGAAACAAGCGTGGACGACAGAGAGCTAGGCTGGCGCCAAAATGGGTGTCACGTGACCTCCGCCTCCAGCCGTCGAAATGGTGCATTAGGGCATGTCTATTAATTCTGACGCCAGCGGGGAAATCCTATAAAATTGTTTCGTATAAACTCATTATCTTTCCCACATTCCATTTAAAAACAAAACCCAAAAATCTTTTTGTAATGGTTTCTAATCTAATCTTAATATTAAAATATGTACTGATTATTTTATAATCGCTATCTTTTTTATCTTTTTTTATCGAACAGGTTCGGGACATGATATCTTTTGTTTGAAATTTTCTTAGATTTCTATATGTGTTATAATATATGTATGTACACACACACACCCATACAACATTTTTATCGGTTCATCTCTTCTGTGTTTTAATCTTTTTATCAAAAATTAAACGTGTAGGTACTCAAACTATAATCCAGAACAGCCAAAATCGTAAACATATTCCCATGGCTTACATCTGAATACTGTTTATTTATAATTTCTTCAAAAGATTGGTATTCACTTTGTGGCGTCATCATTAATAAATGATTTAAAAATTACTTTGTAATCACCACTTTATTAATATCTACTTATCAACATGTTTCGAAAGCGAAGATTTCTTCATCAGGATATACGGAATATTAAAAAATAATAATGTCATGTATAGAGAAATTATAAACATAGAACACAATAATGTAAGAATAGACAAATTATAAACATAAACAAAAATTGATCAAAATCTCCTGAATTTATTTTCATATGAACATTAATAATAAAAACAATTTATTTTTTAATTTCTAATATTGATGTGTTTTATAATATTTTTTTATTGAAATTTTTGATTAATTACTTACCTACTTTAATCAATTTTTGTTATAATTTGTTTATTCTTATCTTACATTATTGTATTCTATTTTTATCATTTGTCTATACTTGGCATTATTATTTTTTAGTATTCTGTATGTCCTGATGAGGAAGCTTTGCTTTCAAAACATGTAGTACAAACAAAGTAATTTTTAATTCATTTCCTATTTTATTTATTTTTATATACGGCACAACACGTGCCATTAATATAAAGGTATGAAAAGTGTAAATACAACAACAATAACAAAGAAACAAAAAATATAAGTTTAACACATACATACAAAGAAACATTTAAAGTAAACAATAACAATAAAAAATGATAAAGTATTAAAAAGTAACAAGCAAAAAAAAATATAAAGCATACAAAACTTGTAAAAAATATAAAGTGTATAAATATACATATTTATATTTGTTGTCTTTGGTTAATGTATTACGATGAATGCAAATACAAATAAGACATCACGGTAAATATTTTATATTTGCCCTACAACATTTAGAAACTATTCATTTTACCGATCTGTAAATTTAAAATTGAAAAAGTTTGACTGATTTGTTTGGTTTAGTGGACCATAGTGTATTATTATGGAGTTACGTATTTCATGGAACACTTAATTAACTTATCCTTAGGGTTAAAGATATTTTGCTTAACTGCGATTCCGATTCCGATTCTATATCAATGACAATACATTTTTAAAGGAGTTTGTGGTTTAATTATCACAGTATTATTAAAAATTATGGGTGCATCACGCATACTTAACACTTATTTATTACTTACTTTAGCACGTCCAGTTTATTTTAATTTTTAGAATTTAAATCACTTTCGTTAATTTTGTTAATTTAAAGCATTATAATGCGATAAATAACTCACTAATAATGTTTAAAGTGATTACGTACAACAGTGTTGAGTTTTTATTTTGATAAAACTACTAAATTATCGATATTTTTAATGAATATCACTTGCTGAATGACAGCTGTCATCCGAGAGAACCGGAACCGCGAAAAAGTATTTATGTAGAAGATATTTTTAAGCATGCTGTTATCTATAATGGAAGAAGCCGCAAAACTTTATGAAATTGCATAGGTAATCTGGTTCCTAGTAAGTGAAAAAATGCTAATTTGGCGCTCGTCTTGACTTGACCGAAGACCACGGGAATTGTGACATGATTTATAATTTTTACAATATCGAGTGAATTAATCTCACACAAATTTCTTAATTAATGTTGTCACCGCAGTGACAACACACATCATAATATTCATAATCTGACAATCGTAAAAATAATTAAATCATTCCAGCCAATGGGACCATTCCCCTTTCACAGACTCCACCTCTCATGAGAAGATTCTCATTTCATTGGGTCGGGAGATGAATCAGGGAAATATCTTGCACGTGGAAAGATCAAGCATCTCAATATGATTCAGTGATCTTTAGAACTCAGCCGTAGAAGTTCTGTACTAACTAAAAATATCAACAAAACGTTTCAATCTTATAAAAAAAAACATCTCAATCTAACATGGATGAAAACGCAACGAAAAACAAAAGCACAGAAATATATTCGATTTTTGAACAATCGAATAATATTTCATCACAAACGTCAAATTTAAACAATTTCCAAGAAGATTATGATTTCATCAATTACTACCAACAGAACAATGAATTGAATAATTATTATTGTCTCCCAGTCGCCACAACACCGCCGAGTTATTTTGAAAGCGGGAGATTACCTTTCGATTCATCTTTTCAATCATTTTTCGGATACGCGAATACGTTTTATAACAAAACAACGATTTTGCGATCTCACGATGAAAATGTTTGCTTGCAATATGTGGAAAATTCTCAGAGCTGTCGGGCAATTACAAGTGATTTGAGCTGCGACCAAAACGATTTGGTTGAAGGAGATCAGAGGTATTTTGCCGCTGATCCCGCTGAAGAGTTATGTAGAACAAATTCCGATGTAAATAATTACGATTCGTCCGATAACGACCAGTGCAGTTTGGATAACTTTGATAATGTCGTGTGCAAGGGGAAACGGTACTCGGAAAGTGAAACCAATGTAAAAGTCGGAGAGAATATCGAGGATTTCCAAGGAAGCTGGATTGCGGAAGACGAAAATTCCACCGAAAAACAATCTGCGGAAATCTTCAATGATGATGGTAAGATTTTACACTCATAATAATCCATCTAGACTTTTAATACAATTAACTTACGGCTTGACACGGTTAACTTTGGGCGTCAACCCACCAGTACAAAATACATTCCTGGACGAAGGCTTAATTTGGAATAAGTAGTTAAATATTTTCTGATTGTTCTAATTCATTCAAGATATTAAAAATTACAGTTTTTCATGAAAACATTAAATGCATAAATTTATTTAGTTTACACCATCGCCAGTAGGTACAAATATAGAAAAGAATTAAAGAACGGTTACCAAAAAAAAAAAAAATCTACGAAGTTGACAACGCAACAAGTAGGTACTGGGACTGCTCGTGCTAATAGTGGATTTATTGGAACTTTTCATAGGTTTCCAAAGTTCAAAAATATTCTAAAGAATGTGTAGTGCATCGGTTTTTATAAGTTTGCGATATTTAGTATTATATAATCTCTATATGTAAAAAATATTTTTTGTCTGTGTGTCCTCAATTTTCTCGAAAATTACTCGACCGGTTTGGCTGAAAATTGCACAGTTTGTTCTTATTAGTGCCGGGACGGTTTGGAGAGTAGTTTGAATGAAATCCAATATGTAAAAATGTAAGCTATAGCGTTTTAAAATTAGTATGAGAAACATTGATCCCGCCATGTTGTATTGAGGTTAGCTCATAGATGTACCACTCTGGTTAGCCACAGATTACATATCCAAAAGAAGAAGGTTTATTTGGGTAGAATATTTTCAAAATGGAAAACAGAAATAGGTTATACTTAAGAACTTTATTATTTAGATATATTTTGAAAAGATAAATTTTAGAAATGAAATAAAATTTTCAAATTAATGTTTCTTTGGTTAGAGGTAGTGATAGTCGTCACAAGGCATAACTTTCGCTGCCCAATTAATTATTGTACCCAAGCGACAAGCAAGAATTTACAACTTCATAACTCTATTCGAAAATATTATAAAAGTTATCCCGGGAAAGGCCGGGTCAAAAACTTCATTTATTTTTGATTTCATGTCTTGTCTTATTAGAGGTAAAGTCACAAGGAGGAAATCCATAAGTGCGGTATTAGAGGTAAAGTCACAAGGAGGAAATCCATAAGTGCGGTATTATTTTTGTTATGCAATCATACATGTACAAAACGATATAATGAAAATAAACCATTGATTTCCCGAAAATGAATAAATATACTTGTGTTCGTGGTTTAGTAAAAAAAATGTTCACATGGTTTAAAAACAAAAATTCCTGGGTTACAAATAACCTGACAACATTTGAAAATCTTCTACTACCATCACAGTAAGCGGAAGATGGTGCTTATGTCGTGATGGAGGACTTAGCCAGCCGCAGAATTGAACTCACGACGCCTGGGTGAGACCCAGATGCGGTGTCAACTCAGCCACTGACCGGTATATTTATTTTATTTTATTTTATGTTATTGCCGCACAAAAGTCCCAACTGCTCCCAACCGTCTGGAGCCAGTGAGATTATGGTATGCCCAATTGTGGGGTATGTTATGAGACTGAAGGTATTGGGGAGGGAAAGGATATGGGGGGAAAGGTGGGTGGGAAAGTACCAGGCTATCCAGATCTGGTCACCAAACACGGGAAAAGCCATATCGAGCAACGTTTCGATCCTGAGTGGTATCCAGGGCGATACTGATAATATCTACCACTCTGAGACGTGCCGCAAATGTACTATAAATTGTAGAAATTTACTTGTACAAACCGGGATTTGAACCCTCGACCTCCAGATTCGTAGCCGAGGATCGTAACCACTCTACCACGGAGACCGTTAAATATATGTAGGTACCTTTCGACTCCTAGACCACAGACTGAATTCATGAAAAAGTTTTGAAATTATAAATCGTTTTCACCAGAAGTAAGGTGAAATTGAGCTAACTTCAGGCACACGGACACGCCCACAACACACTTCTATTGGCATATCTCTCCGGTGGGTATTATGTTAGAAAGCCGGCGCCGTGCAATTGCAAATATTTATCATTTATTTTTAACGAACTTTAGGAGTAAACTCATAAAACAGTATGATTTTAATCACTGTAATTGTTAAGTTGAAATCTTTCATTTATTACCACGGCTGTTACCTCCCATGAAATATTATTGCTACGATCGTTTATCGCATATCCTTTATCGTTTCCACGTGTGACTTGGACGTTACCTCAATTATTGTTTATCGTTAATTTTATTGTTCATGTCCAACGTGCCAGAGGTGTTCACATAGGCACACAAGCACCGCCTACCCTAGCTTACTCGCATGAAAATATAAATAATATTTAAATGTATCAAATTATTGGAAGAAATCAAACTTCTCTTTCAACAACACGAAACGCAGAGCCTCGTACGTAAAGGCAGGAACTAAGCATATAAAACGACATAAATTTTATATATTATTCAAATGTTGACTACATTCTATTTATTTAAATTTACATGTGTGATGTGTGAGCATGCATGTGTGAGGAATTCGTGTCAAGGGATGACTCTTTCTGTTAGTGTCTGAAAATCAGTGCTTTTCATCAATGCCAGCAAATATAGCTATCAGTGCCATCTGTTGGTATATCTATCAATTAAAACAATTTTACTAACAAAATAATGACAATATCATGCTGACTTTTTTTTAAAATATGTATTATGGTTTGTGTTTATTTAGTGAAAAAAATATGCAAATTTTATATATCAGCTTGTAATATGCATAAATATTTTATGTGACTTAGGCAATCCCACCCAACATCGGCCACACCCACCAGCTAAGCCATTCTTAGCGAAAATTTGCACGAAGAGTGTTGTCTGGGGTAATTTTTTTAAATGTCACTTAATTCGCTGTTTTTCCTACTGCTTACACTGTATAAAAACTCTGTGCACGCCACTGGAGACGACTGGGTACCTCAAATTCAATAATCAGCAGGTATAAGCATTTATTTGCAGCAATGATCGCAAGGGAAATATTCGAACACAGATATAAATAAATAAAAAAATTACCTATTAGAAAATATGCACATTTTGGTAAAACGTTATTCTTGTCTTTCCTCTTTTTTCTTTTATTGTCCCCTGGATTTTCAATTGGGCGAACTTGAATATATTTTAATTTCCTTACTTATAAAGCCCACAAATAAAGCGTTTTTTAAATGTGAATGCCGTACAAGAGTCCCAACTGTTCTCAACCGTCAAGCCAGTGGGGCTATGGCGTCCCTACTAAGGAACTCAGTCTATTTTTATTCAAAAAAATTAAAATTAAGTTCAACCTTCTAACTTACGCGGAAGTTTTTGTTTATTAAGGTTCATTTTAAATTCGAATTTTTCAACGAAATCTATGGCTTATTGGGTGTGACGTCACTTTGCTGTCGAATTTGGCCTTTATAGATTTTATACTGAATTTTGTATCGGAAATTTTACCACTTTTTATTGAAGAACAACATTGTAAAATATTATATTATTATTATTATTTACTTACTACATGTTATTATTTACTTACTACTATTTACATAATTTAATTACATATTATTATTTACCAATTTTTATTTTTTTTATTATGTACTTATTACTATTTACATAATTTTATTTACTTATTATTGTTTACCTATTTTTATTATTATGTACTTATTACTATTTACTTATTAATATTTACTTAATATTATACGTGTATTATTATGTACTTATTACTATTTACTTATTAATATTTACTTAATATTACACGTGTATTATTATATTCTTATTACTATTTACTTATTAATATTTACTTAATATTAAACGTGTATTATTATATTCTTATTACTATTTACTTATCATTATTATTTATTTTTTATTATTTATTTACTATTATTTACTTATTAATTTTTATATATGTATTATTATTTACTTATTAGTATTTGCTGATTATTATTAAATTGTAAAGCCGCTCATCTCAACACAGGATTGTCATAGTGAGATGAGTGGCTAATGTTTTTCTTTTTATATTTAAATTTAAGAATAAATAAAATATCCGCATCTCGTCACTATTGCTTTTGGAGTGCACCAAAGTGTAAAAATACATTCATTAATTTTTTCCCTCTTTCTAATATCCCGAACCTCATTTTTGAGGTTATGTCAAAACAAGAATTAACTTTACCGTACATAATTATATATTACCTTCACAGTAAACTATAACTAAACAAAAGCAATAAAATTATGTACCAATTTAGAAACTTTAACTCAAATAATAATAACAATATTTGAAATTCATCATCATAAGTTCAGTGATTGGTATCAGTTTGCCGATGAATATAATCATTTTTATGTAATTAGTAATACTTTTCTTTTTTAATGTTGGACAACAAATTATGAAGCTTAAAGTCACCCAAATTAAGTTGAAATGTAGAAAAAACCAAAAAAATAAATACTATTTTAATTGCGAAACAATACTGTAAATAAAAATTTCAATACAAATGCAACACCAGAATACACGCTAACCTCTCTGTGTGACGTCAGATGCTGAGAAAGCAATGGTGCCAACCGAATAGAGAGTTTTGATGAGATGATTTTATATTCACTTTTAAATATGATTTATAAATTATACGTATAATAAATAAATTATAAACTCAAAAATCAGAATCGGCGTTTGAATTCTATATTATTTTTTGTTTGCCATTATATTTTTAACTAGAGTAACCTTATTGGGGTATGTTGTGAGGCTGGGGGTAGTGGGGAGAAGAACGAGATGAGGGAGAGGACGGTGTGGAAGTATCTGGCTATTCAGATCTGGTCACCAAGCACGGCTAAAGACACTTCAAGCAACATTTCGATTCTGAACGGTGGTCTTTCGTCAGGGCGATACTGAGAGTATCTTCTACTTGGATACAAAACAAACCAAGTAAACCTATTCAATAACTTTGTCTTATTATTATTTGGTTCATTGTATCATAACAATGCTTATAGTTTAAGAGGAACGGCTGCGCTGCCTGTTTAATACATAACTTCATTTTGAATTTGAGGCCAAAATACCCATCTGAACTGTGAGATATATTTTTTTTTTAATTTATCGAATATGGATTTAGTTTAGTAAATATCCAATATGGATGAGAAGTATTTTATTTATTTTTGTTTTAAATTATGAAGTAGGCCATGAAAAAAAATCAAAACTTTACATCCAACATAGAAAATTATTTGAGGGTTTATCGTTTTTTTTTTAATTATCATAATTGATATGTAAATATGATTAAGTTAATAAAAATAAAATAAAAAAAAAACATTTAAAAAAAGAAAGATATTTTAAATTATGTACGGCAAATTTGTGTTCCAACGTAAATTGGTCGTTTTTAATTTAATTTTAGGTCCACCATAAAGCTTATTTAATTTTTTTTTTTTTTTTGAATTTTTATTTTATATTTCATTATATTGTCAAAGTAGACAGGGTAAAACTTTTTACATCACCGTTAGCCCCCAAATAATTGTTAAAGGTGCCTCTAAAATCCCGAAAAAATCAATCCCTTTAATCGCCTATATTTCATAATATAAAACAAAAATAAATAAATTACTTCTAATAGGTACTAGATATTTACGAAAAAAAAGATCATTAGGTTTAGGTGAGTATTTTGGCCTCAAATCCAAAATTAAGTTTTTCATGAAACAGGCCGCACAGCCGTTCCTCTTAATGACACAACCAATTCGTTAATTAATATCGGGTGAAAGATCACTTCTCACATAAATATTTTTAACCGTAATAATAAAACATCCCCTGGGGGCAGCGGTGCGACAAACACTTGAGGGAAGAGAGTGGGTTAGGTTAGTTCGGGGTAGACAGGGGTTCGGGTAAAGCTGTATTTCTTTTAACATCCGCACTAGTTAGCGGGGTCACGGGGTCACACGCTTATAAACGTCACTTTTACTAAAAGTCACTGGCGGCTCGTGCAGTGGCGTGGATTGCTCTATGATATGCAGGCTCTGTGTATTTTGAATTGTGGATTTAATATTAGAAAATTGCCAATTTGTGATCACATTTCGCTGATTGTTGTGGCCAACTTAATTGATGAGTTCCTTACCAAATTCATGGAAAAATACATTTTGATGAGATTTTTTTTCATTTCTTTTTATGTGTTTTTCTTAAGGCAGGCACAAGTTTTCAACCTTTATGCAGTGCACGTCACTGGTTGTTAGGTAGATACCAACGGCTTTCTTTTAAATTTTAGACGGAGACGAATAAACGCAGAGGAAAAGGTAATTTGTTAATTTTTTGTATAATTTATTCTTACAGTTCATCTTTATTAGGGTATGCACAGCTTTTCAGCCTTTATGAACTCCACGCCACTGGGCTCGTCATAAGTAGGCCACAAATTGATTATTTTAAGAAATATATCAGAAAAAAAAAGAAGAAGAAAAAGTTTTATTTTATATATATTGGTATTTATGTGTAGGACGGCAATGATCAAAAAAAAAAACAGAAAA
This sequence comes from Halesus radiatus, assembly GCA_022606495.2. Classification (NCBI taxonomy): domain Eukaryota; kingdom Metazoa; phylum Arthropoda; class Insecta; order Trichoptera; family Limnephilidae; genus Halesus; species Halesus radiatus. The sequence goes on along the minus strand of JAHDVE020005763.1, from coordinate 90,211 downwards.
GAGTGGTGGATACTTTCAGTATCGCCCTGTTGAAAGACCACCATTCAGAATCAAAATATGACTTGAAATCACTTTAGCCGTGTTTATTAACTAGATATGAATAGCTAGGTACTTCCCAACCCTCCTTTTCCCCATCTACTTCCCTTCCCCACTCCCTTGAGCTTCCCAAAATACCCGATTGGGGATACCATAGTTCCACTGGCTCTGGACAGTTGGAATTTTTGTGCGATATACGTATAAAAAATAACACACATCGACACATGTGAAATGAATAAATAATTAATAAACAAATTTCACAAAGTTAAAATAAATAAAAAAATATATAATTCTCTCCTAACAAGCGAAATTGTTCTATTTCACCCACCTAATAAACAAATCAAGAAAAAATAAATAAATTAATGTTACCATCAGCATATGTTACACAAAATAAGAATAAAAATCTCCCCACTCCACTGGATTTTCGAAGTATGTACCTACACGTATGTAACAGTAAATCACAGTTTCCGAAATATATTTGTCAAGTCGGCTCCTTTCAACATGAGAAGTGTTTAGATAGTGTCAACGCGTAAAAATAATAAAAATATATTTAAAAAAAACTCTCTGAGGGTGAAAACAGAAAAATGTGACGTTGGCATCTATCTACATATCTACACATATCCCCCAACTGGGTGCAATATGACAAAAGGGATAGTTATTTAACATATTCAAAAAAAAAATTGTAATTACATTTTACGAAAACTAATATGGCCTATTTACACCTTTCGACACCTTTCGAAAGGATCGGTTCTAGACATTTTTTAAAGTGTAGGCGAACAATATTGTGGCGCCCTCCCCCCTGTTATCTGCTCAATATTACCGATGAACTGTAATCAATTCCACCATAAATTCTTAAAATCATTTCATTATAAGTGGTATACATTATAAGTATATATACTTGTTTATGACCTAACTTTTATTTTATTAATTGTTAATTGTATAATATACATCCCTGATATAGTCTGCTCAATTAAATTTATTATTCCAAGAACTACTCGATCTAAAATTTTATTCAATTATCACAGTAATTTCTGTACTGGGTCATTTAAAAATTCACTTGTAATTCAAAGGTAATTCTTTTTCAGACATAGTAGATATATTCAAGTGCTCGGAATACAAATACAAACCGATCAGTGGCTGAGTTCGCATCGCGTTTGGGTCTCACCCAAGCATCGTGAGTTCAATTACTCGGCTGGCTAAGTCCTCCATTTATGGTACGACATAAGCAACATCTTCCGCTTACTGTGATGGTAGTAGGAAATTTTCAAATGTTGTCAGGTTATTCGTAACCAGGGAATATTTGTCTTTCTTTAAAAAAAAATTATTGCATAAATCCTCAACAATTATCATATACTCAGTGAATATGAGGTATGTTTTGTGTATACGCCTCTGTTGCTAATTATTTGGAATGGTACTTACACTATGTTATTCCTGAATTTGTTCATGAGACAAATGAAATATTTAGTTGTTGTATTTCGTGAAGGCTATCTATTTTATCTACTGTGATATGCTTTGCACCTGTGTGACTATTGTAATTAACAAAATATGTAGATGCCCATATAGGGCGTATATAATATAATAAATAATCACAATGGCGAAATATGCACTAACAATGCCAAAACATGATTCATCAATACCAAAATATATGCCCCAAGTATGTGATAAAATCGGAATATGTCTTTTGGAATCTGTTATTTGGGATATTTCAGATTTCATAGGGGGGTGGGGGTGGCAAGCGAAATATGGAAAAAAAGAACAGGTTTCTCAAAAATACATCAATAATTTATTTTTTGATTAAAAAAAACCGGTGCCTAAAATACTGGTTCTTAAGAAAATACAAGAATATCGGCTATTTCTAATTTGAACAGCGCATATGATATTTCAAATAATTTTTTTACTAAAATGGACATTATTGAAGATAAAATGCTCAAATATGCACTGACGACCGAAAAGGCTCGAATATGAATTATGCATAGGAGGAACGGCTGCGCTGCCTATTTCGTACATAATTTAATTTTGAATTTGAGGCCAAAATATCCACCCAAACTGAATGGTATATTTTTTCAATTAAAGGTTTAGCAAATATCTAATATGAATGAGAAGTATTTTATTTATATTTGTTTTAAATTATGTAGAACAAATAGTCCATGAAAATTTTTTTTCATAATTTTTGAGGCAAAATACAAAATATTGTTTTTATATCTTATTTTAAATAAAAATATAAAAACAAAACATTAAAAAAATAACGTTTTTTCGGGTCGATATTTTAAATTATATACGGCAAAATTGTGTTCCAACGTAAATGGGTCGTGTTTAATTTAATTTAAATTTTATGTTTCATTATATTTTCAAAGTAGAGGGGGTAAAACTTTTTTTTATTTCACCGTTAGTCCCCAAATAATTGTTAAAGGTGCCTCTAAAATCGCAAAAAATCAATTCCTTTAATGGCCTATATTTCATAACTTAAAAGAAAAATAAATAAATTACTTCTAATCCATACAAGATGTTTACTCTTTGATTAAAAAAAGGTCATTAGCTTTAGGTGACTATTTTGGCCTCAAATCCAAAATTAAGTTTTGTATGAAATAGGCCGCCCAGCCGTTCCTCTTAATATGCAAATATGTAATATGCAAATCCGATGTCTAATTATAAGTAGCTATATAAAAATAATATACATAGATCATCTGTCAGTGTTTTCATCACAGTTTGATAATGCCGTCGAAAGGAGAAACAGCTGTCACGCGTGAACATAATTACCTAGCAGAACGTCCTTATAAAAAAACCGTTTTTAAAATTAAATAGGTACGTAGCATAATATTTATTACGAAAAATTAAAAAAAATATTATATCGCACATCTGGTAGGTACCAATATAAAAGTGTTGGAACGAGTTGCTGTCGTTTTTCTTTTTACTTATCCGTCGTTGTGGGTAGGTATTATACATCAATGGTAGGTACCTATTTTATTTCACCTGTGAATTTTGATGACATCCATTTAAAAATATCAATTTTTCAAACGTTAAAACTGTTAAATAAATTCGTTTTTTGAGTTAAAGTTAGGGGATATATTTTTGACTGGTTATCCTAATATCTAAAGTAGCGACTCCCTCGACTGCAAAGTTAAGTGTATCAGTCTGTACTGTAGGCAGGTACCCACTGAACGGAAGTGACGATCTAATAAAATTTCTGCTGGGCGGCAAAATCACAAAGGTTGTAAATAATTCTCTTTGGCATTTGCGGATAACGGATGTATGTCGAATTTAATGATGCAATATTATTACGTTATCTAGATTACGATTTGACTGCATTAAGTCAAGTACCTAAAACCTACCTACCTACCTACCATATAGACTTGTTTCCACGCTGAAAGTGGTAAGTAGTCCCAACTAAACTACTATGGCAAGTGCCGTTCCCGCGAGCAATTTATGCAAGTGAATAACAGTGGCTTGCATTGTTCTGTGACTAAACGTAGGCTGTGAGTAGTTTTTCAAGTTCGGATACGAATTATTGTGGATTGAATATTTTAAAATGGCCACTGTATTACCATCTTCCGCCGATTGTTGTGACCCACCGAATGAATGGGAGTGCAAGTTCCTTGGCTAATTAATGGAAAAAACACACTTTGATCATAAATTTGTGGTATTTTATATTATACTGGCTGAAGTACCGGGGTTTTGAGTGGTTTGGAGGAAAATTTTGAAATTGTGACGTTTTACCCCTACCACAATTTTTTTATTTTTTATGGCCCGTTTTCCTTAGGGTGGTCACAACTTTTCAGCATTTATGAACTGCACGCCACTGGTGTATAAGTAGGTACTTACATTTTAGACAATTCCACCGATACTAGTGAAATTGATTACAAATAAAATGTGACAAAGAAAGTGTCGAAACGTGTCTTTAGGATAGTAGTCCCTACAAAAATGGAAAATATTCTAACCAAATTGCTTCAACGGTAACTTACCGTTTCATAACTTAACGCACTGTCTACACGCGGCCAGTGACTTAAAGTTAAGGCGATGCAATGGGAAGTAATGCAAAATCGTGTGTTTTCGGTTTGAGAATTTGTTGGCCTAGAAATATCATAGATGATTGAATTAAATACTGCAAGTAGATCACACCTTGGCCTTTCATTTAACCGTGCACTTTTTTGGTATGTCTTTTTATAAGCTTAGAAAAAAAATAAAGTATGAGACATTAAAAAAATGTTTAAAGCTCAAAATCTCCTACTTATAAACACCTTTTCCCATATTTTCGTATTGCTCATTGTGGTAAATGAAGTTTTTTAGAATATGACCGTTAAACAGTTTAATAATTATGTCTGAGCTTTACAGAATTGAATAAAACACGCATTTTGGTGATGTTTTTTTTGCCGAAATCGAAACATCCGGCCGATGTACAGCGGGATTTTCAACCTTGTCGCCACCTGCATAAGGAGCGCGTGATTTCGTAAAAATTTTAGCCGGTGGATGGCCTTAACTAAACGATTTAGTTACTACTTACCACTGTTTTTGACATTGATTTCGCGGGAATACGCGATTTAGTAACACTTCAGTCATGAACACTGAACTGACAACGATGTAAACCAGTTCTGAACGGTGTTATTCGATGTACATTAGGCCTCATTGGAAATAAACGAAACAATGACTGATCGAAGAAGTCGACGAGAATGGAAGCGGAAATGGATAAGCAAGCAAAGTAAATTTGGTGCAAGTGGTTCTTTGCTCTTTAAAGAATTGGCTGGCGAAGACCATTGATGTACGCGATGTAATAGCGAAGACCTACATTAATTTTTACTGTCCTTGAGAATGTCGGAAGGTACTTTTAATTGATTGATTAAGTAGAAGGTGAGTGTCCAAACGTGCCAAGTCCTTACGATAGTAGCCATAATAGATATGATATTATTCTTACATGTAAATTTATGAAAACAAAATTAATTTCAATATATTTTTTATCACAGTTGTCTGGCGTGAATCAAACAAGAACTCTCGAGACACAGGACCGGTATTTCAGTTGCTCATTAAGATCTGCAAGAGAGATATTTACATCCTTTAAGTTGCTCTGTGCTAGAAGCCCTGACAAGATAATCCGATTGAAACCATTACTAAAAATTGCTGAAATAGCGATCCACCCTTACGTCAGAGAGATGATTCCATTTGCTCCTTATTTTTATTTACTTTTTTCAACGAAAATACAATTTTTATTGATTAGGTAGTTATTAACCGTGTTTCGTAATTTATTTTTCGCACAGTTGTCGGAAAACCCGTTGTTATTTTGAAATGCGATAGAAATGAAACACTTAACTGTACATACCATTTGATGCAATTACAATTATCAGTATTTTTTCTTTCTAATGACTAGTATAAAATATTTTAATTGCACATGCTACCTTTCGCAACCAATAGTACGGGTAAAGTAAATCCAGAATGCATGAAATAAATCACATAATTGCTACATTCATGAAAATTTGGACATACATCTTAGCAGTAGAAGTGAAAATTTGCCCAAATTAAAAAAAAAAGTCTGGGGGGGGGGGGGGTTAAAAATTCATGTTTCACAACTGAGTCAAATAAGGTATCATTTACTATGGTTTTATCAGTGCTGAATCGAATGAAATCACTCCCATGTCAGTATAATCAATATTTGATAAGATTTGACAGTTTTTTTGTGATAAAAGTCTAATAACGCAATAATTGAAGCAAAATATAATTCATTTTGTTGAAACGACAGCAGTAAAATTAAATATGAGTAATTATTACTATTTACACGATAGGTACATGTGTCTTCACAATGTAAATAATAAGTATTTATCTATCCCCTTCTAACTAATGCATATGGGGGGGACATGTGCAATGCGCTTGCTCGCTTGCACTCGTAGGTGCGAGTTAGTGCGATTAGTTGAATTTGAATCTATTTTTAACCTTTTGTTCTTATCTATTTACAGCTTTTTATTCTAATCTATTTTTGACCGGTCCCACTCCCCCCTCATATTTATGTTCTTTTCTTATTCCTCTCACCTTCTCTCGGTAAGTTTTGTGTTGACCACTGACTGCGTTGAATGTTATAAGAACGTGTCGGGCATTTTTATATATTATTTGAGTGAAATACTAAAATACTAGGTTTTGCCTTTTGCAGGCTTACAATTGGTTGTGAATTATTGGGGATGTGTGTTTAAATGTGGATGAAGCAAGGAGTGCGTGAGAAAAAAAAAATTTAAAAAATAATATTAGAAAAGAAGATTCTGCTCTTACTCCTACTCCTACTCCTACTACAATGCCTACCTACACCCCTACCCCAACCCCCACCCTTCTTCCAATCCCTACCCTTATTAAGAGCAATGTGAGTCTTATTTCACAAAAAGGGGCCCAAGGAATTTACTGGTCAATTTTTTTAAAGCGTATCGGGTTGTAGAGACGCGCCGTTTGATACCTATATCGGCAACCCCTACCCCTACTCCTACTCCTACTCCTATTCCTACTCGTACTCGTACCCCATTCTCCTACCTACCACTACCCTTATTTATTTCTAAGTGAGCCTTTTCACGCAAATGGGGCCTTGGAGGGCTGCTCAAATTTTCATGCATGTTTTCTGTGCGATTCAGGTTACGTAGGTGGAGACGTGCAGTTTGATACCCATATCGGTTACCCCTATCTCTACCACTACCCCTACCCCTACGCCTACTCTACCCTACTTTACATTTACCCTACACCTATCCTACACCTACCCTACTACTACCCGTATCGAGTATTCAAAGAATAGAAAAAGAAAAAAGCCTCCCGTTTTAGCCTTTTCTAGCAAAAAAGGGCCAAGAAGTTTTCTGTTCAAATTTTCACTGATTAGGAACGGCTATGTCGATAGGCATTTTTTGATAACCATATCAGAACTATTGCAAAAGAAAAATAATTAACTAAATTATTTACATATTTTTTTACTCTTTCAACTTCTCTGCTCCTGGTAGGATTGTGATGATTTTGTATTTTTACATGTAAGTTTTCACCTATTTCGAGACGAAAAAAATGCCTCGTACTCGAAATAGTAACATGCGTTCATTGAATTGTGCATGATGCATTTTATAAAATGGCACTATGTAAATTAAACATTTAAAATAAAAATCGTAATATTAGTTCACCTGTTCTGTGCTCCTAATAAAAAAATAATGAAAGTTATCACCGCTTTCATATATTCCTAGTAGGTACCAATGCATTTTAAAACAAAAAATCGGTAATTGTCTTCGAATTCAATAGCCTACATATTTTTTTATCACACAGGCAACACTTTGACCAATTGAGGTGGTCTATCAAATAGTAAGTACTAATTTTTACAAAAAAAAGGTTAAAAAAAAAAAATTAAGTACAAAAATTAAATAATCTTTCTTATTATTTTTTTGGAAATGGCATCGGTCGAGCGACCCTCTTTCGAATTTACGACCGCCAAAGATCTTTTCGTAATAAATAATTATTTATAACCTTAAAATAAAATAATAATTGAAATTTAATAATATAACAGAAAATTAATTGATTATATTTCGAGCGATCTTTTCCACGATCCTCCCTCTCGACAATAGAGATTTGAAACTGGAGGGATTATTGAAATTAGCGCCAAACACCGCAAAAACTGCGAGCAAATCTTCTGAAAACTAAAACGGATTTGAAAATTTCCTTAGTAAATTGACCGTGGTTCTATTTATCGCCGCTAGATAGAACCCATAAGTAGTCCCTTTCTTCCATACAAAGTTTCGAGTAATTTCCGGAGATTTTTTTTACACTTTTGAAGCGACCTGAAGTTAGTTTCGTGTTGCTAAAAGGAACCTAAAATTAACCTTACGGTCGGTTCGACTCGACGGAAGAGTGGTCGTTTTTAGCTTGCGAGTGCCGATCCGCAGCTAACTTCAGTTGTATGATTTTTTTCCGACTTTTTACACTTTTGACTTCCTATACATTCTGACTTATCCAGTTAAGATCTTTTCCCTAAAAGTCATGAAATGTAATTAATAAATTCAGTCAATTTAAATAAAACCATCAGATGGTAATAGTAATAAGGCCAAAGTGGCCGGAGTACTAGTTAGCCAGAACACATGAGGGGTATTTGTATAAGCCCCAGCTAGTTAGAGGATTACGAAAGAATCCGTAAAATCAAAAAAAAAAAAATCATACATTCTGACTCTTATTTTCTTCCAAATTCTATAGGAGAACGGTCGATTTTAGCCTGGCTGCGAAATCCACGGTCACTTTTGAGCGAAAAATTAAGAGGGCGCATGATCGATTTTTGCCTGGCTACCCTGGTCTGAAAAAAACTACTATAACGTACTTTATAAGAATGACGGATCGCAATAGTTAACATGTTGAACCGAGTGTACTAGATGTGTGTTTCATTTGTGAAAACCAATTTTTTCAAAAAAAGGTTGACAAATATTTCGGCAAAGGCCATTCTATACGTTTAAAAACAGAATTACGCAAATGACTAAATTTGAAAATTTTGTGTAATTTTGAACAGCTGTATCTCAGACACTATAAAGTCAACAGGGACAATTTTTATTTCAAATTGTAGAAAATTCAGTCTACTTCAATCAAGAATTTACTTCAAGAAAATCAGTTGTTCGGGGTAAAAATGTAGAAAAGAATAGCCAAAAATTGCAAAATATAAAAATTTACGAAATTTTAAATAGCTGTATCACAAACACCATAAGGTCTACAGAGACGATTTTGGTTTCAAATTATAGCAAATTTTAGCAAAAAAAATCACTCCTTCGAGGTTAAAATTGAAAAAATACTGAATAATAGCTTAAAAAACGTGAAAATTTAAAAAAATGTACTACGTTTTTAATAGCTGTATTTCCAAAACTCTTAAATAGACAGACAGTTTTGATTTTTGCGGAAAATTAAGTCTTTTAAAAAGATATGATAACGTTTTCAATAAATTGGTCCTTCGGGGTAAAATTCGAAAAAATTTTGAAAAAATGGCAAAATATAAAAAATGTTAGAAATTGTCAACAGCTGTATTTCGGATACTATTACGTCTACAGAGACCGTTTTAGTTAAAAAAAATTATATAAAATTTAGTCTACTTTAAAAAACGTCTAACAATCATTGCCAAATAAATTTTGTTGCAATTGCAGTCAAAATTGACAAAAATTATAAAAAAGCTCAAAATGATGATATATAAAAATTTTACAAAATTTTGAACAGCTGTATCTCGGAAACTATTAAATTTACAAATACTGTTTTGATTTTAATTTGTAGAAAGTTTTTATTAACTTAAAAAAATAATTGTCTTCTTTGCCGAAAAAATAGTTTTTCGACGTTGAAATTGACAAAAAATGAACAAAGCTCGAAAATTTAGCTGATTTTTTACGATGATCCGGAGTTCTAATGAGGTCTAAAATTGGATTTATCATAAGGCGTTTATCACACACAACATTTAAAAAATTATAACTCTCATATTATGCAATTAGAATGTTTTAAATTATTCGACTAGTTCATTTCAAAGAAATAAAATATTTTGCTTGAATTATTGTGTTATTTGACTTTTTTCACTAAAAACCTGTCGCATCTCACCTAATATTAATTCTATCGACTTGGAAGTGATGCCATTCGATTCAGCATAAATGAAACCATAGTAAACGATACCTCACTTGACCTAGCTGTGAAACATGAATTTTCTAAAAATTCCCCCTGGGGGGTGTTCCACCGCTTTAATTTGGGCGAACTCTGCAGATCTTCAATTTTACTTCCAAGATTTTTTTTTACTGTAACTCCACACAGGAGGCTCTGAGTGAAATAATTTCCCTCAAGGCCTATATCATCTTTAGGGATGCTGTGTGGAGGGTCTTTTAGGGGATAGGAAGGAGTGAACTCGGGTCCTGAAGAGACCCATGTTGTAGGAGGAACCACAGAGGACGGCAGATCATTCCACAGCCGAGTTGTTGAACGCAAGAACGAGTCGTAGAAGCGACCCATTTTCATGTGACAAATGTTAACCGTATGCAAATGTTGGGCACGCGTTTCCCGATTGTACACCGGTGCCGAAGGGATCAATGACGCTAGTTCCTCAGAGCATTTTCCGTTAAAATACCGGTAGAACAAGAACAAAATTCCCACCTGACGTCTGTGCTCCAAAGATTACAATCCGTTTAAAAGATTACAATCCGTAGGCGAATCTATCAAACAGACCGCCCGTTTCTGCACAGATTCAAGGGTTTTTTCAGATATTTCGGGCTTCCCGACCAGAGGTGGCTGCCAAATTTAACAGTGGGGCGCACTTGCGATTTGTACAGGGTCAGCAGTTGTGTACTATTGAAGTATCTGCGGGCGCTGTACAATACGCCCAGCTTCTGAGAGGTTAACATTACTCTGGCTTCGATGGAGCCCCCATACGTGAGCTGGTCACTTAAGGTTACGCCAAGCATATCAATGGAGGGCTTGTTGAGAAGACTGCTTCCATTAAAGGAGACTAAAAAGATGAATGTATGACATAAGTTTCACGAATGAAGCTATTTTGTGATTTATAAAACATTGGCTGTTTAGAATAAAACTGTTGTTCATTTTTTTATACCTACTTGACTAACTTGACACTAGCAGCATGAAACGTGTTAATTAAGGGCCGGCACTCAAAGTGATCCCAAATATCACTTCGTAGTTTGCTAACTCATGCAATACTACAAATTATTTATATGTAATTTCTACACGGGTAGTTGGGAAAATGTATTGGGTTTCAAAAGATGAAAATCCACAAACTGTAATCTTCTAAATTCTATGAAAAACATACCAAAATATCTGAAAATAGGTGCAGTTTGAAAATGAGTGAATGCAATTTTGAACGTTTTACCAAAAACTCAGCACATATTTCACACATAATTTAAAAGATTACAGTTTGAGGATTTTTGTTTTCGAAACATTATCAATTTTTCTTACTACCCTTACAAAGTTTACAGATAAAGCATTCATAGTATTTCTTGCGTCTGACTAGAAAGTGTGTATTTTTGTACTGTTAACGACATTGCTGTATATATCATGTCCACCATTCCTTCAGTCTTCAATGACAAAAATATACCTAATTAATTACTTATCTAAAAGTTCCCGGACACTATCATAGTGTTTCTAAATAGAAATATATACAAAAATCTGTCAGCTTTTTTATGTCATTTCAATCTTTCTTTTTCAGAATCTAAGGGCAGCAGGAAGGAGAGAACCGCCTTCAGCAAGAGCCAGGTTCGGAGCTTGGAGAATGAGTTCACCCACTCTAACTACCTTACTCGCCTTAGGCGGTATGAGATAGCAGTAGCCCTCAACCTCACGGAAAGACAGGTAAAACAGAGCCTAGAAAATGTATTTACTAAATTAAAATACAATCGAGACAGTCAAAATAAATTGTCAATGTTGCACATTATGTTTTAAATTACAAGCTCCCGTTAGACAAACTACAAAAAAGTAGTTTATCGGGACTTTTTGAATTGTACTTTCTCTTGTAAAATTAAATAAATAAAAAATTAATTAATTGATAAACTAAAGTTCTTAAAAACTTAAGACAAGATTTTTGTGCATAGCGCAAAGGGTAACAATTATTATTTTTATAAACAATAATTATTAATCTAAACACTCATCCAAATTGAAAAAAACCTTCCGAGCAAAGATAAATGTCGCCGGCAGGACTCGAACCCGCACCCTTCTAATGTCCGGTCAGATGCTCTACCGTTGAGCTACGTCGGCTTATCGCAAACCTGCCAAGTTAATCAATATATACTAGTGTTCCATTCAATAATTACTGTTTTTATTATATTTTCACCTGTAAACAACCAACTTTATTAATATGAGAGAGGCTTGTAACGGCTAAATCCCTCAAATAGATGGCGTCGAGACAAATTATGTCTAACCGGACATTAGAAGGGTGCGGGTTCGAGTCCTGCCGGCGACATTTATCTTTGCTCGGAAGGTTTTTTCAATTTGGATGAGCGTTTTAGATTAATAATTATTGTTTATAAAAATAATAAATAAAAAATTGTTTACAGAGATAATTGAGGTGATTGCCTTTTGAGACTTCTCATTGGCGTCGAATTTTTATTGACCATCTTGGAGCGCTTGTAGATGTAAAAAACAGAGGAATCATAGTAGACCCGCTACCAATCTGCTGCTATTTTACTCCTAATCTGAACAAGCGTTTTTTTTTGCCTACTACATTCCAGGGTGGGATTTAGCCTCTTCCACAAATGCTCTCCCACGGCTGTGGTCCCTCGCCTTGGGCCATTCGCTTCCAGTCCCTCGTCCTTCTCCAATCCTCTTCCACACAGTCTATGCACTTTTCCCTCGGCCTGCTCTGGGTCACTTTCACTGGGGCACCCACTTGGTCATGAATTTCGATATCTTGTCACCTACCGTTATTTATACATATCCAGTCCATCGCAGTCTGCAGATCTTACAACGGTCTCATGCTTAATTAGATTTTCGAGTTCATTATCAAAACTTGCTTTAAAAAATGGGCTAATTCTTCTTCTTCGTATGTTGGAGGAGAGTTGGTGGAGGTCATAGCGGGATGATGAGGTTATTCAGCCAGTCGATGGCATCGGGAGTCACTTGGTTCAGCACAGATGTACCATAGGGAAACTGATGAAGGGGACATTCTTCTACGATATGTACAACAGTTCAGCATTATTTAGACCCCATTTATGTATCATATACACACAAAGGCTGTGACAGCATGCGGTTTAATGAGGTCCACGTCTTCCGAGGGAGAGATAACCCTGGCAATTTAATAGTAGGATCTACAACAAGGTACTTGTTTTTCACAACCTAGATCTGCCAGTTAGTTCGCCACGACTCTTCAGGGGAGTATCGTGAGAGAAGCAGTCATTCGCTTTCAGTTCAAAAAATTCCTGGATGTTAGGTGGCTGGCCGGGAGGTTTGGAAGGTCATCTTGAAGTGGAATGTTACTATTCACAGCCTTTTTCTATTCTTTGAGGATTACTGTCTCTTGTCTTACAGTGGGCGGTGCGATGTTCTAAATGATAGGGAGCCATTGTAGTGGGGTGGGGGGAAGTGTTCCACTCACCATGGCATAGCAATATCTAGTCGCGCGTCGATCTTCTGTATGTGTGCACTTCTAGCCCACATTGGAGCGCAATATTCCGCTACCGAGAGACCAAGGCAATCGTAGCTATTCATAGGGTATTTGCATCGCAACCCCAGCTAGTTTTCTTATGATATTTATGCGAGTTTTGGTCTTCTTGCTAACATTTTCCAGGTGGGAGCTATACATCAGGCCTCTGTCCAGTGTTATGCCAAGATACCGAGGACTAATTTCATGAGTAATGGTACCTCCTCCAAACTGTACATTAACGTAGCACTTGCATGAGAGTCGTTAAGGTGAAAGGCAGCTGCAACTGTTTTTGTCGCATTTGCTTTTAATTTCCAGTCAGAGAATGAGCCAATAAGAAACCCACACACAGTCCTGCTGGTGAGGGCTCTCTTGCAACCTCTCTTTTTCTGTTACGTGCATTGTTTATGAGAACGAGGGAGAGGTTACAATGTAGCTATCAGCAGTACCCACACCTTTGTAAGGTATTCTGGTTATTTACATAGCGCAGTTTTATGTTATTTCACTTCCAGTGCTCTTTTACTATAATGATTTGCCGAGTGAGAAAACCTCCCTGAATAATAACAGCATTTACATATGTAATTAGATTACGAGATGTTTAATAATAATTGATTTCAGGTCAAGGTTTGGTTCCAGAACAGGAGGATGAAGTGGAAGAGGACCAAGGGCGGGCCGAGGCAATCAAGAAAAAAGGCAAAAACAAATAATGCGACTTTAAGCAATTACGAGTTAGAAAAGTCCATTTAGTTACAAAAAGTTTTCAATTTTATGAGGCCACAGCTCATCGATCAAGCATTTTTACTATCTCAGCAGATAGATTTTCTGCCTTAAATGTAATTATGTAGTTGATTAATATTATCGAAGCTTCTACGAAGAAATGACGTCGTGTATTCAGTTTATTCCTCAAAAATGTATGTAAAATTAGTATTGTTAAATCAAGCAATATATCTATTCTGTGAGGTGAGAAAATAAAATACAATTATAATAATCAATACTTTGTTTATTTTTTATGGGTAATAATAATAAAAACATTTTCACATGAATTACGTAAGTCTTCTGCAATCAATACCTTCCAAAGGCATTCGGTTGTCAACCAAAATTAAACTTACTGTTATGTCAATTTTCGGTAAGAAAAAACAGGAAGTAAGTCCTATAAAGTAAACGTTTTAAATTTCTGTGATCAAATCTGACATTGTTGAACAAACATTAATAAATTACACTGTGAAAACCAATGTCTGTTTCTGTTACGTTTTATCTGAGTAAATCATCAATTTTTTTGTGCTTTCTTCTCCTTTTTAACCTTTTTCTTCAATTCGGGGCTGGCCGTTTTCAGTGGAGTGATCTTTGATGATTTTTTAAGTGCGGTAACCTTAGCTGGTCCTTTGGCTGTGAGAATCTTGGATGTTGTGATCTGGGCAGCGGCCGCTTCTGGGGATTTCTTGGCTTTGCTCTTCTTACTTTTCTTCTCCACAATAACCTCGTCCAATTTGGTAGTCAAAAGTGGTCGCACAGAGGATCCAGTCTATAAATAAATAATAAGACATTAAAAAGATGAATTTAATGAGAAGAGTTCATCGATAGTACTGAGTGAATCATCAATTTTTTTAATTGATGATTAAGGCTTGTAACGGCTAAATCCCTCAATAGGTGGCGTCGAGACAAATTATGTCTTCATTTTATTGGTGAAAAATGTTTCGACTTGTCAAATATTTATTAATTGATAAACTAAAGTTTTTAAGACAAGACTTAATTTGTCTCGACGCCACCTATTGAGGGATTTAGCCGTTACAAGCCTTCCTCATACTAATAAAGTTGGTTGTTTACAGGTGAAATATAATAAAAAACCGTAATTATTGAATGAAACACTAGTATATATTGATTAACTTGGCGGGTTTGCGATAAGCCGAGGTAGCTCAATGGTAGAGCATCTGACCGGATATTAGAAGGGTGCAAGTTCGAGTCCGGCCGGCGACATTTTTCTTTGCTCGGAAGGTTTTTTCAATTTGGATGAGTGTTTCAGGCTAATAATTATTGTTCATCAATTTTTTGTTTGTTTTATTCTCTATTTTAACCTTTTTCTTCAATTCGGGGCTGGCTGTTTTGAGTGGAGCGACCTTTGATAATTTTTTAGGTGCGGTAACCTTAGCCGGTTCTTTGGCTGTGAGAATCTTTGACGCTGTGATCTGGGCGGCGGCCGCTTCTGGGGATTTCTTGGCCTTGTTTTTTTTACTTTTCTTCTCGACAATAACCTCGTCCAATTTGGTAGTCAAAAGTGGTCTCACAGAGGGTCCAGTCTATAAATAAATAAGAAGACATTAAAAAGATGAATTTAATGAAACCTGAACAATGACAGCCGTGCGAATGTATTGCCAACATAATAAATTTTTTTTTTTTTAAATTCAGTTGAATATTTCACAATTTTTATTTGGAATACATTGGAAATTTGCATTGATACTATTATCACACATAGCTGTTGGGAGTAGAAAGCATCAGTAGCTGTGGGAAACGAGAAGGATGATCAAAAAACACCTATTCACTGCTGGCACACAATGTTCCACCTCGGTGGGAAGAAGGCTCAGATACCTGGGTAAGCAGTGGCGGTTAGTGATTTAAATAATCGCGAGTTCAGCTATAAGTGATTTTAAAAAAAGGAAAATGGTTTTCTGCGAACGGCTTTTCTTCTTCATCGAATATTATAATATATGCATATTGTGGAGTCACTTCATTTCAAAAGTCGGCGAGGAGAGGTAGGTATTATATATAAAAATGAAATTATTTTATTTTAAGAGAGCCAAGTATTAGTTTATATAATGGGGAAAAAGCATAAGTTCATATTGTAACAGGATTTATTTTGCTACAAAAATAACTAAAGGGCAGATAACATTTAAAAAAAAAAAAATTATAGGTACATGTATAATACAAAAATTTCTAATATGGTTCTTTATTAAAAACTTTTATAAAGTTTAAAAAGTCACGTTAAAATGAAATTACACCATGAATTTACCGTTTCAAAATTAGAAAAAACAAAAACTTTTAAATATTAAAAATATATTTAGCATTCTCACAATGGAATAAAAAACAAGGAAAAAAATTGCTTGGTAGCGGCGTACCGAAATAAAAATTTCTGGCTCTGAAGCACATTCTGGTGCCGTTTGAAACTATGTATATTTATGCTGTATGAAATACCCCATACGTTTTTTAGCTTCTTGAGTGCGATCCGACATTTGCACCTATGGAACACAGCGCTGTGTTCCTATTGGTGAATTTTTTTACTATGGAGTCGTGGCGTGCTGTTTAGGTGTTTATACCGTTCAATATCATGGAGTAGCGAACGCGCTGTTCAAACTGTAGTAATAATGTGGGCCTTCCACACAACTTGTTTGCCCGATACTGAAGAAGCCATGGCGTCAAAAGATTCGACCATCTGGTCGACGTTTTCGTCGCCATGGTTTTTTTAATATCGAGCAAACCAGTCATGTGGCAGGCCTATTATAATCTAAGTGAATCTTGTTTGCTGTAGTTTTTCTTTGGGAGTTCAGTGCACAACCGCTCATTGGAGAAAACCGCCACTGCTGGTGAGACATACTGTGGAACCAGGAAACATTGGTAAACACCATAAGGTCAAATATGGGAGATAGCACTATAATGGGTCTATGGCCTGAGCGCTTACAGAAGCTATGCAGACCGTCTCCATATAAGGAAATCCAGTGAAAAATTTTATGGCTTAAACGAAATAAATTCATATAGATCAACAAACCTTGATTCTGAATATACAAATTTTATTATTATATATATAAATACAATAATTATAAGGATCGGCGGGGTCTAAGAGAACTTAGACCGCTCCCTCAAGGGTCGGTCAGCCACGTGGGCAATTTTGCATTATATCGTGCTGCCTGGACAGGCACACGGGTCACAACTGCTGTCTTCAAATTATTTCACAAGTATTCATGTTTTTTTAATTCTTGTTAATTACCTATTTTGGGAGTTGTTGATTCATACCGACTTGTGTGAGAGTGGCCTTACTATTAAATGACAAAACTAAGCAAGTATGATGTCACGCTTGCCCTGCCTGATTTCAATCTTTTTGGCGGACTTTGAAAACCTCAAACTTTGTAAATTATTTTAACTATGAAAATGACAATTAAAAAAAAAAATGGCATTGTTAGAAGATAATCATGATTTCTGTTTTTTAAATTGACTGGAGTTCCTTATTTATGCTTATGGGATCAATTCCACACATTGAAAAACGGTGAGTAAAGTTTATTTCTACTTCAGTAGGATTACTGTCTCAGCTAAATGGCTCTTGGGATACAGTACGTGTAGGGATTGCAGACCGGCACGGTTTTTAATCCCGCGGGATCCAAGAAAGATTTTTTTAATCCCATGGGATCCATGAAAGATTTTTTTAATCCCACGGGATCCATGAAAGATTTTTTTTAATCCAGCGCAGGATTGTATTTTCGATAAATAAATAAAAACATGATAGTAGTGACCATAAGCTTGCAGAAAAAAAAATTAAGGGGATCCACTTCGTAAAATTCAAACAAAATCACACACCCTTTAGCAGCCCGGCACAGTTTTTAATCCCGAGGGATCCACGAAAGGTTTTTTTAATCCCATGGGATCCATGAAAGATTTTTTTTAATCCCACGGGGTCCATGAAAGATTCTTTTTAATCCCACGGGATCCATGAAAGATTTTTTTTAATCCCACGGGATCCAGCGCAGGATTGTATTTTCGATAAATAGTTTAAATAAATAAAAACATGATAGTGGTGACCATCAACTTAGCAAAAAAAAAAAAAAAGGGGGTCCACTTCATAAAATTCTAACGAAATCACACTCCCTTTATGGAGACGGCGACACGGTTGATATTCCTGCTGAACACCGGCCGCATGTTTCGATTTACGCAAAAAAAATCACCAAAATATGTGTTTTATTTTATTGTGTAAAGCTCTAGCAGAAAGAAAAATGTTTTTCAGTCATATTCTAAAACAGACTTAATTTGCCACAATGAACAATATGACAGTATTCGAAAAGGGGTTCGTAAGTAGGAAATTTTGCTGTTTGAACAATTTTTAGGTCTGATACTTTATTTTATGAACCGGTCTTACTTATTCGCATATATATTACACGTAATATTATAATAACGATTAATGATTAAACATGTTATCAAATAATAACAATAATTATTAAAAACTGATGTGTATAAATAATATCTCAGTGAAAATAATAATTGTTGGAAATGAGATCTTAAGAAATAGACACTATTCAATGTCTCACCCCACAATCTGCTTTTCAAAGAGCTACATAAATATATAGCCAGCGGCTACGCTTGTTGGCGATATGGTCATCAAGTAATTGAGGGCCATACTGGGGAACTTGCCTCTTACTCCGTCACTTTTGTAGGTTGACATTTCCTTCTTTAATAGTTTTTCAAAATACAAGACATCTGGCACCTTCTTTATTTCTTTTGCACAGCTTGTCACCTCTCTCTGTATTTTAATTTCTAATTCTTCTTTTGACGACAGATTAGTAAATTGTTGCAAATTGTCATCAGATTCGTTGTTTTCCTCAATATTATAAATTCTCGTCATAGTGTAATATTATTTCTTTTGTAAGTAAACCCCGCATATGCATAGGGTGGGATCCTATTTACTATTTGCGGGATCCCTACGACGTATGAGAAGTAGTTCAACATAGAATTAAAAAAAATCTTTATTAATATTTGCACTCACTTTTCCATTTTCCACCAACTTCTTCTTGGGAGGTTTAACAATGGGGGACACCGGCTTATTCATGCTCTTTTCCTTGCGCTTCTGCTTCTTATTCTTTTTGGGAGAGGGAGAGGCCTTGGTGACGGGGCCTGTGGAGGGTTTCCTACAAACAAAATAAATACAAGAAATAAGAATTTGTATGTCCAATCTACTACAAACTAAAGAACATCAATTAAATACATTATTTTAAAAGTATATATTCTTAAAGAAAACGTGACTCGTGAATCATGATCAACTTGCAAATCCTGTGAAGGACATTTTTTGGTTTTAATTTACAATGAAGGGAAATATAAGTTGAAGATTACTTTTTCTTGGCTGCAACTTCACCATCCTTCTTGGGCGTTGGCGGCTGTGCATCCTTGAATGGCTGGAAGTCGGCTAACTCCTCGGGAATGTCACACGGCTGGAAAAAGTCGTAGTCGATGCCCATCGTCCTGAGCTTTGCTTTCATCACATATAACCTAGGAAGCAAAAAAAAACCATTCATACACACATTTTTTAAAAGATATGGAAACAATTTCACTTTACGAATTACTTAACATTTGAACTCCTACTATCACCATAAAAAAAAAGAAAAAAAAAGCAGGATTTACAAATTAAAAACCTTTCCCTTTATAACTTCTTTATGTCATGCACTTATACATTATTATACATACATATATATCATAAATATGTTACACTTATTTACCAACTATGTATCATGTTCTTTTTTTTTCTTTCTGTACACAAAATCATTTAAATGTTAAAATATGTAAAAGCACGTCCGGGCATTCATAAATAAATAATAAGTGGAAAATGTTGCTTGTGCAGTGATGGAGGACTTAGCTAGCAGTGACTGAACGCATGACACCTGGGTGGGAACCTAATACATTTGCCAACTCGGCTACTAACCGATTTTACTTATAAACTTGAGATCACAGAGCAAATAGAACATACAGATGTCCTAACATGCAAGGGGAAGAAGCCAAAATAAGAGGCGGGGGGTGAGCTAGGCGTGCCGCCAATTTAAGTAAAACAGCAACTAAGTAAAAAGGTTGGGCTTATTTAAAGACATGAATATTTTGTTAGAGTATTTAGTTACTCTTTTTATAAGTGTTTTGTAATTTGCTAAACGCAGTAAAAATCACACAAAATAAATGTGGACAGCAGTGACGTAAACTGGTGCCAAAATGGGTGTCACGTGACCTTTACCTCCAGCCGTCAAAGTTAGGGCAAGTCTATTAATTCTGACGTCAGTGCTTGAGATTTACAAAGTGTAATTTGAACACTCAAATTACTCTAATACAGTTTCTTACAACAATACTTAATTTTCGTAAGTTTGAGTAAGAAATAAGTGTGGATTGGCAATTATTTCAGAAAATCCCTAGAAATGTGATCTATACCGATTTGAAAGAAAACTGAAGTCACCAATTTATATTATATACGACCTTTCGACTCCTAGGCTCCAAAAAGGCAAATGAAATTGATAACTTGTTGAAGACATAATGAAATAATTGAAAATATTTTATCGATTTCACTCAAAGTAAGATAAAATGAACCTAACTTTGGGCATAAACACACCGACAGCACACTTCTATCGTTTTATCTCATCGGTGGCCTTGAAGAATTTTTGATGTTTGGACATTGCAACAGTAAAAAGTGAATTCTAAAATAAACTCATCTCTTTAAAGAATTACTCACTTTTTGAGTTGCTGCTTTGCATCACTTATCCAATTCTTATCAGTAATTGGGCGATTGTGTTTCTGAAAAGAAAAAAAAAAACAATATTAACCTCTTGTGTGCTAGGGGTAAAAGACGTTCTGCGCTTCATGGCTTTAATTTCGTAATAACCAACATTTGTTTTACAAAATGATATTTTTTCTGAATTGTTCCATCTTATCAGATAATGTATCTATATATTTACCAAAATTTTATGTTTATAAAATAAGTGGTTTTCTCGAAATAGCTACAGGTATTCAGAGAAATGATGTAACTTAAAACGTTAAACAAAAAAATATGAAAGTACATCATTTTTAACCTTTTCTACGCGTCAAAAATATGCATGACTTATGTCAAACGCGGGGCCTTTAAGAAGCTTTGCGGCGCACGAGTGAGCTGTCCGCGTACAGGGGACATATAGTGCAGTCCAGTTTAAAAGATTAAAATGTATTTTCGTAAGGCTGAATACGTGTCTTTCTAAATAAAAATAAAATCGTATAAGATTTTCCTGTAAATTTCAAGAATGTAATTTTGAAAATCGGAATTTTTTTTGCCACAGTGTGCAAAAATTTCATATATTTATTACCCGACTTGTGCCGAACATCAAGCTCTGCAAATTGCAAAATTTATATTCTAATTGGTTCTTTTGTTGATAAGCGATTATGGTTAATGTAAACATGTTCTAGCTATCCTTAGCTAATTCGTCGGGGATACGCTGGCATTCGACGGGGAAGCGCAATATGGCGTGTTGGCGTTCCACGGATCAATGATGTATTTCTGATAAAGGTTTTTAATAATTCAGGTCATTTAGTTATTTAAATGAAGTGAATACAATTTGAGTAAGATGAATGAGGTGTGTATAACAAAAGCAAACAACTGACCTTTACTGCTTTATTTCTGTTATCAATACCGGGGCACTTCTTTCCAGCAATCCATTTCTCACCAGAAAAGAAGGTGGACCTTTGCTTATCTGGGGGAATATACTCGGCTGCAAAATAAAATACATCACATCAATAAGAATAATTTCAAGAATTTTTTTTTTTTAAATTATGTTTCCAGGCAAGTATGTACAAAATCTTGCTAATCCGACATGTCCAGTAATCTGGCACTAAAACAAGGGATGCGTGCATACGATTCTATTTCATTTCATCTCCCTATTAAATGTCAGTGAGCTTGCGAGCGTCGTCATTTACGCATGCACCAAAAGTACATTACGTAACTCTTGCATTAATTATTGTTTACTTGTTGTTTCATACCCCCTAATCAGTCTATATGTCTTCGAGTGGTACGAGTAAAGAGAAAACGTAATACTTTGACTGCGGGAGAAGATGGACATTTTAAAGAGGTTAGATAAGGGCTGATCGTAATATTCAATAATGTATGATCGTGTGAAAAATATTGAGATTCATAAAGAATGCAAGGCTGATATAAGCGTAATGAGTAAGATTATGAAAGGGAGGCTTCAATGGTTTGGGCATGTAGAGCGAATGACTGAAGAAAGGAGTGTAAGGAGAATATGACGCGAATGTGAATGGAAGAAGTCCGAGGAAGACATGGCACGATCAAGTGAATCAAATACTTGAGTCAGGCCATGTCAGAAGTCAGAATAATAGAAATGGATGTATGAAAGCGAATGAAGTAAGAAGTGAATGCCAAGATCGAGTTGTTTGGCGGTCTGTCCTTTCTGCCTACCCCTGCGGAGAAACAGCGTAATGGTTAGTTAGTTAGATAAGGGCGAAAACATGCGCGAGCTCGCTAATTATTTAGCAAAACAAAGTCGAACATGCTACTTTGAACAATATTAAAAAGAAGAAATTGAAGAGAGTAGCACGTTAAGACAATGGAAAGCGGACCAGAAAAATGTAAAAAATTAATAGTTGGTGATTGTCCCAAGATGGAAACTGCTCTTTACACATTGTTTCAACAGCAACGTGCTAAAAATATTGATTTCATTTGTATTTTATTAATGAACAATTATGTACATATATACAAACATATAGAAATTTTTAATCAGTTTATCTACATTCCAGTAATCCGAATTTTTCATACATTAGTGCCGGGTTAGTGAGATTGTACTGTATTCACAATATCACGATTTATTTATTTGTGTTATGTTTACATAAGTTAGTAATATGTAATATCACCTAATGAATAGTGGAAGATCAAAAACAATATTTCACATATATATTGCTGATTTCATTTTCTAGTCCAAGTCAGTAATAGTAATATGTAATAACACTAATAACCAATATATTTGTCAGTTTCGATAACACTATATCGCACTGTGAATACAAAACTAACACAAGTCAAAAATTTGAGATTTTGAGTAGCAAAAAGAGTATTCTTGAAGCCCGTAAAACAATGATACCTTCAAAATGTATAAAATTATAAAAACAGGCTAATTGACCATTGCCTAGAGTGCAAGACTGTAACAAAGGTTTACTACCCCTCAAATAAAGGATAACCTTTTCCAGTTCACATTAGAGATAGGTATAAATTCCTGTTTAAATTTTCTAGACCTTTCTTTATCTATTATTAATAACAAAATTAGCTTCAATATTTACCGAAAACCTACGTTTACCGACACCGTAATACATAATACCTCCAACCATCCTGTCACATAAACACTCCGCTTTCCATAGCATGATTCACCGTCTGGTCACGATCCCACTATCTAATAATAATTTCTCTAATGAACTCTCTACAATTAAATTAATAGCTAATAATAACGGATACGACCATAATATAATTGACAAAATCTTATCAAAAAAACTTCGCCGTATTTCAACAAATAAATATATCTATAATGATCTACAATCTAATAATAATAATAATAACTTAACTCCCAAATGGCGCAGAATTTTGTATATTAGTGAATTTTCTTCCTTGTGCACATCAAAACTCCCATCAGAAATAAAACCAGCTTTTTATACCAATAATAATTTAGGCAAACTTTTAATTAATTGTAAAGACAAAGAAGATACATTAAGCCATTCTGGCATCTATAAACTTAATTGTAACGATTGCCCGGCAATTTATATAGGTAAAACCGCGAGAAACGTAAACATTAAAGTCAAAGAACATCTTAGATGTTTAACAAGTATAGGTTTTTCAGAATTCGCCGAACATTTAATTAATACTAACCATAATTTTGATAAAAGTACAGGAGTACAATTAATACATAAAAATAGTATAGGCTGGCGCCTTAATAACTTAGAAGCATTAGAAATATCAAAATCAAATAAAAATAATATATGCCAAATTTTAAATAAACAATTAGATTTAACCCAAAGTCCGATTTTAAGGATGTTCCCTTTCTTCCCCTCCCCTCCCCCTACCTCTCCATCTACCGCACTACCCACCCCCCCACTGTGATCCTCTGTCCTGTTCTACCCTATCGTGCTGTCTCTTTTCCTCACTTTCTCTGTCTCCATTATGATATCTCTGTATTTTAATTTTAGTTTATATGTGTACATTCCTGAAGAAGGTTGAGTCCAACCGAAACCGGTCGAATGCATAAATATGTATAAAAATAAAGTGGCTTAAAACAAAAACATTTTTTATTTAAATGATAACCTTTTCTATTAAAAAAATTATCAACTTTTGATTTTCCTCTGAATGGAAAATAACTTCTCTAACAAGAGGTCACATCAGTACTCATTAATACAACCTTTTATTCCCGTCATTTCATAAATACACTTGCATGCCAAAAAAATATATTTCCTCCATAACTCGAATGAGACTGGGTCACACTTCTTGTCTCAGTCATTTCGCCAGATTCCACATAGTCAGCTCGCCTTACTATGATTGTGGGTCAGAGGATACTCTGGACCATAATTTTTTCGAGTGTCTTATCAATGACCAATTTCCAAACATTATGCATGAATTGGTAAAACTTAAAATTGAACTCCCTACCAGTCAACTCCCCCCCAAATTAACATTTTATTGGCAAAATACATTTATAAAAATGGCAAAAAAATTTAAGTCATTGAGGATTAAAAACACAAATTTACACTGTAACTTATCTGCTTCAATTTTATATGCCCAAATATTATATCCGGTTTAAAGGTAACTAATTTTAAGAACAATCTGTACTTTTAAAATCTCACTGATTAAACACAGCCTAGATCGCCCTTAATGGGCGAAAGTCATAAAATAACAAAAAAAAACATTTGATTTGAATTTGATCAACTGAAACTGGTCGACAATATAATAAAGTGTTTTAAAACAAAAAAAATTTCAAAGTATAATGGTCAAGCCACAAAGTGATCGCTTTCTTCGTTAATAAAAACATACCTTTAACAAACAAACATTAAAAAAAAAATTGGTTTAGATTAAACACAAAAATCGCCTTTCAAAATATAAAAATGTCTACCGCCTGAACGAGTAGTTAAAATCCAATTAAAAGGATAGCGCGTAAAGCCAGTTATAACCAGCAATTGGAAAATGAAAACCACCGTGTTTATTCTCTAGAGCGAATAGAGGAAAAAATTCCGAAATCTAACTAACTAACCAACACGCCGGTTCGCCGCAGGGGTGAGCAGAGATGACGAACCGCTAAATAACTCAATCTTGGCATACAAAGGGTTAAAATAATAAATCCACATTTTCTTTATCTCTCTTCAAATTACACTTACCATAAAATTTGTATAGCACATTACTGTAGCTCCCACTAGAGATAAATTGATAGAAGTGTGCTGTGGACGTGTCCGTGTGCCTGAAGCACCATTTTTCCTCACTTATGTTTTTTTTTTATATGAATACCGCACAAGAGTCCCAACCGTGGCAGCCGGCTGCGTTGTGTAGTCGCTCCCGATTTACCTTGGAAGGATCGGGAAGTTATTAATTTTCCCGGTGTAAAAATAGCATAAAATAACCGCAATAATTTTTGGGTTACATTTATAAAAATTACATAATTTTAGTGCTGTCGTTTCGGGCTTAAATCAAGTTTATAATAAAAAGCCAAATATTTTGAGTTGAAATCTGCTTCGTTCTTCCGAATTAACGCATTAGACATCGGTCACATCCTTAGAGTAATAATACATCTGGCGGCGGTTGGTCGAACACGTGCGGAACTGCGTAGTCGCTCCCGATTTACCTTGGAAGGATCGGGAAGTTATTAATTTTCCCGGTGTAAAAATAGCATAAAATAACCGCAATAATTTTTGGGTTACATTTATAAAAATTACATAATTTTAGTGCTGTCGTTTCGGGCTTAAATCAAGTTTATAATAAAAAGCCAAATATTTTGAGTTGAAATCTGCTTCGTTCTTCCGAATTAACGCATTAGACATCGGTCACATCTGGCGGCGGTTGGTCGAACACGTGCGGAACTAGTGACGTGCGGTGGTTGTAAAATATTGTATACAACCGGGAAGTGAACCCCAACAAGAACACCAGCTGGGGCGAGAACGAGCCTTTACCTACGTCATTGAGATAGTGGCCAAGTACCTCAACAAGCACGACTTTGACCTGATCTGCCGGGTGCATCAGGTGGTAGAGGACGGGTATGATTTCTTTGCCAAGAAGCAACTGGCACTGCAGAGAATTCGATAATGCAGGAGCAATGATGTCAGTGGACTACACGATGAAGTGCTCCTCCGGATCCTGAAGCCGGCTGACAAGCGCCTGGCGTACGTGCAGACGAACATCAATCCGACCCCTCACGCCACCAGGGGCGTAACCAAGACAAAGAAGATTTTGAGGGCCCTCTGGATAAATCCCACCGGCCACCATCCTCCCCCGCCGCTCCACCCTTTTAAGAGTGTTCTGTGTTATTTATCCTAAAATATGGATAATAATTCTTTGTCTTAGCTTAAATACATTCTTGAATATAATGGAAACAGTCACTCTATCATTTGTATTAGCGTCTTGCAATATTAAATACATTCTTGAATATAATGGAAACAATCACTCTATCATTTGTATTAGCGCCTTGCAATATTAAATACATTCTTGAATATAATGGAAACAATCAATCTATCATTTGTATTAGCGTTTTGCAATATTAAATACATTCTTGAATATAATGGAAAAAATCACTCTATCATTTGTATTAGCGTCTTGTAATATTAAATACATTCTTGAATATAATTTAACTTCATCTCTTTATATGGTCTATAAATAATGTGTAATGATGGCCTGTCCAAAAAAAAAAAAAATAATAATAAATTCATAGAATAGACGTAATATAAGAATAATATAAGAATAGGAAGTAATATTTGTACAGCGCCCCTGAGGTGATTTCTCACAAAAGCGGCGCTATAAAAATTATCCGATTATTATTATTATTATTATTAACTGTCTGGAGCCAGTGAGTCTATGGCATTCTCAATTGGGGAATGTTGTGAGGCTGAAGGTATTGGGGAGGGGAAGGAGAAGGGGAAGAGGCAGGTGGGGAAATACTTGGCTATTCAGATCTGGTCACCAAACACGGCTAAAAGCCATTTCAAGCAACGTTTCAATTCTGAATGGTGGTATTTCACCAGGGCGATACTGAGAGTATCTTCCACTCTGGAACGTGCGCAAATATACTATATATTATTTTTAAATTAATTAAATGTGAAACAACACAAATTAATTAAATAAAAATTTTACTTGCGCACGCCGGGATTTGACCTCGCGACCTTCGGATTCGTAGTCGAGAGCCTTACCCCTCGACCATGGAGGCCGAGTTGAAAATGATCAAGCATTTTCAAATGTCAAAAGCAAAGAAGTGTGCCAAGACGGAGTAGTGTAAGTTGTGGACTACCCTCTCCGTCACCCCTCCGGATAATCGGCGTGATGCTTGGTCATTATTAGTTTGTTTCTTACCTTTCAACAATCTTTTGTCCATTAAATAATTATTCATTGTCTCTGCGACAATCTCCGCCACTTCTTTGTTTTGGAATTCTACAAAAGCGTATCCCTTGGATTTGCCATTTTTCTTGGAGCGGGCCACCCTGGCGTTGGTCACCTTGCCAAACTGCTTGAAGTACAGACGCATTTGATCCTGTGGCGAGAAAAAGTTTAAATTATTAACGTGGCAGTGCACAAATTGATACCTATGCGAAGAAATCAATTTTTATGCTAAAAGAGAAACGTACAACTTGACATGCTTAACTTTGTAGTTAGTGGCCTTGATAGTGCAGCAGTCATTAACTACTTTATCCTAATGAAAATAAGGAACTCCAAACAATTTTCTTTTTATTGTCAATAATGATGCTCTAACTTAAACACCAGTTTTTTTTTCTAAAGTTTTTATAGATAAAATAACTTTCAGTTTCAATTTGTCAAAATCCGCCAAAATACTTCAAATCTATGGCCAATCGGTTTTGAGGTTAGAATATCAAAACAACGGTGAGCTTTACCGTACATAATTTTATGTTCTATTCATAGTAAACCATAACTAAACTTAAGTAATAAAATTATGAACCCTTTTAGAAACTGTAAATCAAATAATAATATATTTAACATTAAAATTATCGTAATATCCCCATTGACAATTGGTTTTCCCATGAATATTCTTATTTCTTTCATTAATAAGTTTTTTTTTTTTTTTATACTGAATAACA
The DNA here is from genome assembly GCA_022606495.2 of Halesus radiatus. Classification (NCBI taxonomy): domain Eukaryota; kingdom Metazoa; phylum Arthropoda; class Insecta; order Trichoptera; family Limnephilidae; genus Halesus; species Halesus radiatus. The sequence goes on along the minus strand of JAHDVE020005763.1, from coordinate 62,064 downwards.
ATTATAGATCAAGTCACCCAAATTTAATTTAATTTTGGTCAAAACTAAAAAAAATACAAAACAAAATCGATAAATAAAAAATTCTACATATATAATAAAACTTGTATATTCTGAATAAATGTTTGCTAATCTATATGAATAAATTTTTATAAGTCGTATAATTTTTCACTGGAGTTCCTTATTGTGTTACATGCGAGTTATAACTTTGGGGATGTTTCACCACCCCTCAGAAAACAGTTGACTAGCGCTACTCACCGAGAAAAGTAAATTATTATTTGTTTACCACAGCTGAGTAACGCTACCCGTCAAGTAAATCTCAGTCTCTACCGCCATGTTGATCTTATGGTTAAAGTTACTTGATAGGTTACAAGAAAGGTGGTGAAATATCCCGTTAGTCATGTATTTATTGAATATTCAATATAGTATAATGGCAGCAACTTCCAAACACTTGTGACAGATTAAAAACAAATTGGGGATGGGAATATTTGAATTAAAAGCAAACCGTTGCGAACGGAAATTCATGAAGCAAAAAGCAATGAACTCACTTCATAGAATCCATGAGGAATGTGTCCAATATAAACTACGCCCCTATCTCTGGTGACTGGTGTGTTAGGGTTACCCGCTGGTGGCTTAATTTCAATCCTCTTTACCGGCTTATCTTTGCTTTTCTGTAAACATATAAAATATAACAATTATTTTTACGTAATAGCAGCAATACGTAACAAATATTATTGATAAAATTCAACAATTCCGCTTCAATTTTTTTTTTCTTTAAACCCAAGCTAAGAACCTATTTTAAATATAATACAGTATATTAATTAGATGTAAAATAGGTTATGGGGTTCTTAGTTTGGGTTTACAGAGAATAAACGAAAAACGAACATAAAAATTCCATAAAAAAACATCAACATTTACTAAGCTTTAAATGAATTTATATGCATTATTATTATGCATTCTCGCGTATGTCAATATCTGTTTATAATTTTTAGTAATCTGTAACGAAGTTTTATTTTTAAAAACCTATGCATATTAACAGTGAAGCGGAATTGTTGAATTTCACCACATTATTATCACGGTGGTATGTACACCGAATAATAGTATATTAACATAAATTGATAATTTTTATACATAACCACAAAAAGACACGTTATTTATTTCAGCATAACAAATATTCACCTTCAGCATTTTTTTGATGCCTTTGACAGTCTTTTCAAACTTCTTCCTTGACTCAGCTTCGAGGGGTACATTTTCTTCCATGTTTAGGTTTTTTATATAATTTACAAACGAAAAAAACTTATATACGCGTTCAAATTAGGTAGCGTAAGCCGAACTTTCAAAGCTGACAGAAAACACGTGTTGTGTTTGACAACCGGCGGTATTGAAATAGTTCAGGTTGGTTCTAGTCTGGCAGCCAGTACGCTGCAGAGTTTCTCTTTATCCTAACTTCGTTGCGATGTTTTCAACACTGTAAATCAGCGGTACACAACCGTTTTAGTCGGAGGACCAATTTCCAATTTATCAATTTTTAATTTGTTCGCGGGCCGCAGGGGGCAGTTTACATACAGCTTAACATGGTTAACTTTGCAGTTGATGGTGTCACTAACCTACTGAAACGGTAACTTTGGTAAAACGTTTATCACAGAACGTACAAAGCGGCTGATTTAAAATAGACGAACAAAAGTTTGTCGCGATAACTTTCATATTTCGTAAAACAGAACAGTTATAATATTCTCCTGACGAAGGAAGGGTGCTTCCGAAACCGGTAGAGTGTTAATAAAATAAAAGTGGTCTACTTTAAGTGTTTTTTATTGTAAATTATGGCGAGCCACAATGTTAATGCTTTTTACAAATATGTAAATCGGTTTTACCAATAATAAACCATTATTTTTAAAAATCCGTCAAATTAGAATTGGGTGGGAGTAAATAAAATCACATAAATAAGTCGTCACAATGTGGATTAACCGAAGGTTGAAGATGGCCTTGAACGCCGAAACAGCTGTCACAATAATAAAAACTAAAAATGCTCGCAGAACTTAATAATAACAATATAAAATTTGATTTACATTAAATAAAAAAAAATTAAATAGAGTTCTACGAATTTAACACAAGAACAATTAATAAGAAAAAATCATAATTGAAAAAAAGAAAAATACTCCAGGATTCACGAAAAAAAATTAAAAACTTTTTCATATATGTAAATAAAAAGAAAATGCACTTCGTTTTGTATGTTATTTAAATAAAATTAAATTAAATGCATTGTTTCGTATTTCCGCAAATGCAAATAGGTTTTTTTTTATAAATCTAAAAGTATTTTTCTATTAAAAAAATTACGTATTTTTTAAACTTAGTCGCAACTGGAAATATTTATCAATAATATGTATTTTTTATTTTAAAAAAAATTAACAAAATATAACATAATAGATAATTTTTCTTCTTCTTATTGTTTTACTCTCCATAAGTTGAACTCAAGTAGTTCGTGATTATGGGAGGAGTATTTACATACATACTAAAAAATAAAGCATTGTAGGTGATTTGTAAACAATATTAAAAGATTATTAAATAACTACAAACGTAAATCAACAAAACAATTTTAGAATAATAAAAAATAACCCAGTTGTAATTTATTAGATCATTATCCATGTTCAGGAAGTTATTTTGCTTTCTGAATTGTTAACATTTGAAAGTGTCAGTTACATTACGTTTTTTGATAATAATATATTGTACCACCTTATACCTAAATACAAGTAGTGGTGCTGAGCCCTGGTCGTTCATAGCATTGGGATGGGTTTAATATTTGGAAGCTTGCCCTTATAAAACGGACCCCATCAAAAATATCATAGCGCTCGCACAAAAAGCGCAGCCGGCAAAAATTTTGTTAGGTTCAAAGTCTAACTGATAAATAGTGTTGATTTTTATAGTTCGGAAAGTAAGATTACAAACAAAATTTAGTCAAGAAACCTTTTGGATTTTTATAAAATAAAATCCTAATGCATTAAGAATAAATCTGGATTTAAGGTCATACCACGAAATTCTATCTTTAAAAAGCTTGTTAGTTTGAGCGGCTGATTAAAAAATTTGAAGACTGAAGTTTACCTCTAAACCCCTTTGCAAAACAGAATGGAAACCGTTTGTTTTTCACTGCAAATTTTTTGATATTTCATTATAATATTTTCATGTGGGGTGAAAAACCATTAAAAAAAGGTAAAGGGGCGTAGGTATTTGTTTTGTTCGTCCACATTGAAAAAAGAAACTATGTATTATTAATGATATCATTAAATGATTCCGAAAAGACTTTTATAAGTAACGAGATATCCACGACTTCAAAATACAAAGAATTTAAAGTAGGTAATGAATTTCAAAATTGATCTCCTTGATTTTTTAAAATGAACATTATCATTGACTGGATTGGAGTGTCGTGAACCCCCCCCCCCCTCCTCTTTTTGTGCCCTTCTGATAAATGTAATATCAATAGAAAAGGATGATAAAATAGCAATTGTAAAAATTATATCTTCTCTAATCTTAAATTTTCTAATAAAACATTGCAGGTTAGTATGTTTTTCTGTATCTGTTTGTACATAATTAATATGAAGTAATATTTGTACAGCGCCCTTTAGGTGATTTTTCACAAAAAAACGGTGCTATACAAATCATCCAATTATTATTATTATTGCAGGTGAACATTTTATTTGACTATGTGTGCACTTTACACTTTGATTTTCATCAGATAATTTCATCACTTCCTACTCTTTACAGCAGCAGCAGCTTGGTGAATGGAAAAATTTAGTTCGTCTTTATTAAAAATGTTTGCATTTTATCGCCAAGCTACAGATTTAAAAAGTTATTCTACTTAGATTTTAGGAAACTTTATGAAATAGAAGAAAATCATTGGTCTTAAAATATAAAGCTTGTTACACAGTTTATATAATATCATAATATATATAAAAAAAAAAAAATTATAATATCGTTTCACTAAAATTGTAAAGTCGCTCACCTCAACACAGGACTGTCCTAATGAGATAAGTGTCTAATGTCTTTGTTTTTTTAAATATAAGAATAAATAAATAAATATGTTGGGGGTGGGATATGCTGGCCACAAATATACGATAGTCCCGTGTGTGACGACTGTATGGGATTGTATGGCAAGAGATATCGAGAGATATGCCACGCCCACATATTAAATAAACTGCGTGTAACAGGCATTACTTACTCATAAGCATCTATTAGTTATTTCATTACATTTCTTTGACTTAGGTTGGGATTTTTCAATCTCTGTCATATTTGGTTGCTGATCAAAGTGAAAGAAAAAAAGAGAGCTTTTTTCAATTTTTAATCTGATTGTCGGCCCGTTTCGGCTTTTCACGCCTTCAAATGTAGCAGAATGACCGTTATGCTTGCAAGATGTAGGTAGGTACCTACATTAATATATATTTCTATGGGTACCTAACAAAAAATCTTGGGAGGAAAATCCTACTAATAAAATATTAAAACAGAATTGGTTTGTTAAATTGTAAATCCTAAGAGAAATAATAATTTTGTCAAAAGAATAAATAACTTAGTTTACATCACTTTATTTAAATACAATCAACATGTTTCATGAACACTGTTCACATCATCAGGATTAGTTGTATATAATTATATATGATTAAAATAATGACATCACAAAGTGAAACCCTTACAGAAGAAATTTTCTTCAAAAAAATAATTTTGTGGTAATCATTATAAATAAGCAGCGGAAAATCTTTACACGAGACAAATTAATCCATTATGTGTAAGAAAATTGTCTCATTACAAACTAGACAGAACATATTTTCAACTAGAGACCGTCGATATTCTTGTCCCGGTTCTTTTTCAGTCACTGAAACCGGTAATTTTCGAAGGAACCGGTTATTTTTGGAATATTTATAAAAAATAAAATACGAGACAAAATGCTCTTTTTCTGAAAATGGGGGGATTCACAAAGAAATCTATATATTTTTTCTCAGAATTTCGCTCGACCTTCCCCCTCAATGGTTTTTCTTTTTGAGGAATCGGTTCCAAAACAACTGGACAAACCGATTCCTTCAGTCTCGGGTAACTGGAACCGCCGTGACAACCCATTTCAGGTATCAATCATCTCTACTGAGAACCATCCAAATCTGCAGTCAATTTTTGGTTCTCCTATTTACATCATAAAAAATATAATATTTTTGTACGTGTGGGTTAGTGCCTTTCCACCTATGAAATATGACTGGAAAAGAAAATCTCTTGCTTGTTTTATGGCAATCTACAGACAAATCAAAGAGGGTATGTTTAAATGCGTTTGTGCACATTGATAGTGGTTTGAACTAGTTTGGAAGACCCACCTGCAGTAGTACACCACTACACGAGCAAGAATCTCTTATGATTTGCCTGTACTAAACACCCATTGAAGGGATCAACTCCACGTAATGTACTGACAAACTCAAATGATCTGCAAGGTCATAAAATGAAACAAATATAAATGGATAAGATATGTTTATTAGATACATAATTACTCATACATTATACCTAACAAATTATTTGATACATAAGGCATTATATTAAAATGATTAACAATATTGCTAACTCACTATCTTTGGAAGAGTCTATGAAAACGAAAATGTTCCATTGCCTTTTTCGAGGGTGTCAAAACAATGGATAATTTAGAAGAAAAACCAAGTCTTATTGTAAATTAATGCTAAAAATGTAAAATAACCTATAAAAGGGAAAATAAAATGAAAGCGGTCTTATCGGTTACGCCGCGAAAATGTTATATAAAAAAAACTTACACTTGTGAGAATTTATTTAAAAATCTTACACATGTGAGGATTGATATCATAAACAACTTACACATGTGAGAATTCATTTGTATATACTAATACGCACCACTCTTCAACAATTTCTTTTAATCAAAGAATAAATCTTATTTTAGTCTTAACATTTCAATATACCTTTTGACAAATATGGTTAAAAATATATATATGGAATAGCGTATACTATTTAGGGTTAAGCGTTCATTTACAGCTTCACTTCATGTGATCTTCATTATTATTACTTTCCACTTTCTTAACAGAATAGAATGAGATTTTTTTTATAAATATATACATGCATTTTATTTTGTTGCGGATTTAGGCACACTTCAATCACTAATCAGTATTGTTTAAAGTAATTCTTTCTTATAAGGTAGGGAGTACATAAGACGCGATTGTATTAAGGCTTGGGTGGTGTGATGGAGGGGGGAGGGGAGGGGGTGATGGTCAGTGAGGAGGGCATCCTGGGGAGCAGCGGGTTGTCGCTGGGCACGGGAGGCGCAGGGGCCAGCTCCGTCGTCACCGAGATGGACGAGCCCAGCTGTGACATGATGGAGGGCAGGGGGGACACGGCCGTGATGAGCAGGGAGTTGGGTGGGGACAGTGACGCGATGGGAGCTATGCTGACATGCTTCAAGCTCACATTCTTAAGTAACGACACTTCTGGTAGACTACTCGGGGGCGGGGAGGTCTTCTCGGGAAGAGGCTCTGCTTTGCTTTGGGAGCTTTTCACGCTCGTAGGACTAACTTGGTCGGTATTTTTGCTGTTAGTCACAGTCACACTTTGGACATTGGGAATATCAGGTAGTGTAGTATTAGGGGAGGTGGGTTTGTTGGTTGGGAGGACGGGCTGGATGGGCAGGTCAAGTGAGGGGTCCAGGGAAATACCGTGCATAAGGGTAGTTGCAGAACTTGATGTCTTCTTGGAGAGCTCAGCTCTCTGCATCTGCTGCAACTTCTCTCTACGCATGACACACATCCTGTTGTAGTCCTGGATGGTAATATGATAGGGCTTGCCCCCTGACATGACCTGCACCAGACTGGGGAGCCGTCTCCCATCAGCCGTTTGATAGAGAACATCCCGGGCATTCCGCAACTTGGATTCGTCGGTGATAGGGATCAAAGTGGGCCTCCATTGCTTGGAGGAACCTTTCGACTTCTTGGCTGTGGGTTCTGCAGGTACAGTGGGAATATCGTCCACCTTGCTGTGCGTGGTGGGCTGGGCGGAGCTGATAGGAGACATTCCCGGAGTCTGCAGGGACGGAGGCGGGCCAGAGTGGCTCAGGGGAGTCGAAGATCCCTTGGCCAGCTGGTGAATGTTCTTGAGAACATTCTCCATGGACTTCTTCTGGGTGGAGTGTTGCGAGTTGATAGCGATCAACTCTGGGGGCAGCGACGGAGCTCGGGGTTTATTGTGAACAGAGTCTGGCTTAGAAGAGGACATCTTGGTTTCTATGGCTATGGAGGAGGGAAGAGAGGGAGGCCGGATGAACTCTGTGGGTTTGGTCCCATCGGGTCGGGGAGTGGGGGGACGGGGGGTGACAGGTACTTGCATTTGTGGGAGCTGATTGCTCAACTTTTCCAACTGAGACAAACTGAGGGGAACATTTTTAGGAATTTTTGAGGCATTGAAGGCTTGGTCCACACTTTGATTGATTTGAGCTATGGAAATAGGAACATTTTTGGGGATTTTAGCGTGATTCACAGACGGAGGTAGAAAACTATCTAACGGCCTTGCAAGATTGGCCGAGCCTTTGTGGGATTGCATTTTAGGGTGCTCCATGCTCTGGTTGGTTTTCAGCAAACTTTTACCAGCAGCAGAAGTGACCTTGTGCCTTCTGAACTCTATGAGGCTGCTGGATTCTGATTTCTTGGATGGAACAGTCTCCAGTACAGTTTCAGGCGGCAGGAGAGGAGGGGGGGAGGCGGTGTGTTGAACAACTGTGAGGGAAGAGTTCTTAGGGAATAAGCTGCCAGTAGAAGGTAAATGAACAGTATCCCCGTTGCTGGGGATGTTATCGTATGACCTAAGCCTATTTTGAACAGATTCACTGTAAGTTGCAGCGTTGCAATTAGCATTGTTAGCTAATATGAGATCTCCATTCCTAAAGTACTTCTCCAAGAGGATTAGGTGCCGGAGGAAACTAGATTGGTTCCCGTAAGGCTTCTGTAGTTCGTGCCACAACTTCTTGGTGTCCGTATCGTATTGAATGGTGGTGCTGCACTTTTCCCACCCCTCCGGAGTAATACCTTTCACATTCCCAAACTCGATGGCGCAGTGAAGGTTCATCTCTTCTTCGCCGGGAAACAGTTCTCTGACGGAAATGGAGGGATTGGTCTCCAGCCTTCGAACAGGATTCGAGTACCTGCTGTCTCGCTGCTCCGACTTCTTCTTCTTCTGAGGATCGTCAGAGAGGCGGCTGGAGAGAGCTTTCAGGTTTTTCTTGATTTGTGTGAAACTGTCGCTCATCTGCAATTTGCTCTTGAGGGAGTTAAAGTCGACAGCTGATTTAGAAGAAGGTTTGTGTGGGATGGTTTCTATGGTGCACTCATCGTTGAGCACAATGTTCCTTAACATATTTAAACCGGTAGCATCAGAAGACTGGTTATTTGCAGCTTCTATTGTGAATTCATCTCTGTTGGGCAATTTTCCACTCAAAGCTTTTTCTATATCAGAATTCTTTGTGATGATCTGTCCGAGTTTCTGAATTCTCCTGGCATTCTTGTCCATAATTTTTTGATTGATGGAAGTTTTGCTGATGGCGGGAGCATTGTGTACTTTGAGAATGTTTCTGGATTTCTGGGTTAAGTTGGAAATGGGACCACGCTGCAGAATTGTGGAAGCGGGGACATTACACCTCTGCAGTAAATATTGAAGTTCTGACTGCTTATCCAAGGCGGAAATCAATGGATTATCGTAGTCAATCATCATGTCTAAGTCGGAATTGTCACTTACTTCAGAGGTGGGTCGAACCGTGTGAAGAGTGTCGGAGTGATTGCCTGCTTTGGAGTTGGCATTTGGAATGGGAATAGTGTTGGTGGAGATGAGGGACTCTATATCTTCTTCAAGGCCACCTTTAGGAATATTGTGACCAGTGTTATTCAAATTGTTTCGATCCCAAGAAGACACATCTTTCTTGTTACTTTCGAAATTCTCAGCATTGGCTGCCCGTTTCACCGAGTTCATGTCTTCAGTGGACTTGCGGACATCTGTGGACTTTTTGGTCTTATTTTTGCTAGTCTTTCCCTTCTTTCTCTCTTTGATGGATTCAGTTTGGTCCTTCTTGGCTTCTGAAGCGGTTACATCGAGGTGGACTTCTCTCTCCAGCTCAGCGGGGATTTCCAGATTGTGGGCCAGCAGAAGTCTAAAACAAACAAATTATAAATACATAAATGGAGACAACTGATAGCACAAGAGAAAAATGCCATTTTAATGTACACTAAGGCAAGTTAAGTTAGACCTTGTAATGGCTGTCATCTAGATTGATATTGAATCACACATTTAGCTAATAGACGTGGCAACTGTCCAGAAATGTCAGTACACTGCCGCATTGATGTAATAATTTATATTTTGACTAAGGTAAGCTAAATTGATAATGAGTTGCTTCATAACACCTCAAAACTTTTAACATATTGTCACTGGAAAATGATTGTGACTGAGAGATATGAGTTTTATTTACATGGCTGAGATAATCTTTATACTGGCATTTAAAATAAATGCGATGTGAGAAAACACCTGTAACCTGTTGGGTTAACCTTCCCGTTTCCAAGGCGGCAACTTACATTACCTAGCTTCTTTAGTCTTTAATATCTCCGTAAATTGACACAATACCAGCCTTAAATATTAGCTAATTCTAAAAGACATATTTTCAGAACTAATTTGAATTTGAAAGTAGTTTCCAAATTTGTTAAATGGTAAAACAGGATTTTCTTTTGTCATCAGTTTTCAAGGACCTAAAATTAAAATGACTAGCATGAAAACTCATTATATAGGAACCTAAGGAGGTATTACTGGACAAGGATGAATGGTGAGTACACACCTCCTGTGGTAAGTGGTGAGGAAGGCCTTCTTGTTGAGCTGGTGGTTTGAAGGGGGGCGCAGCAGCAGCGTGCAGAAGTAGCGGCAGAGCTTACACACCACGGGCCGCTCCTGGAACACCACGGGCAGCCCCATGCTCGAGATCAGCGGGTTCAGGGCCTGGTACTCCTAAGGGACAAACAAACAACGTCAGTTAAGTCTAAATAAAATTTGCTATTTCAGACAATAATAATTAGGGATGTAACAATACAAAAATATCAGCTAAGCAAATACATTGTATTTACCGATACGTAGAGACCTGAAAATGTTGCGTTTTTCAATGAAGCGAAATTCGCAATTTTTGGGTAAATAACACCAAATTTTCGTATTTTTTAAATGATAATTTAAAATAAGAACAAATATTGCACATTCTAAATATTTCTTTGCCAATGGTTTTGACCAGCTTGAATAGCCATAAAAAGTAATGCAGCTAACTTCATGTCAAAAACGACCCGTACTATTCTTATCTTGATTTAAAAAAGAATAACACAAAAAAAACATTCACCACTTTTGTTACAATATATAATGCGAATTTCAAAATAAGATCACTTTCCAAAAACAATGCAAATTTTTCATGTCATCACTGATAATTTTTTTTAAATTACAGTGTTGAAAGTTAGTTTTTTTTTCATGTTCATGTTTAAATTAAACCATAATAAAACAAAACGACAATATTCTCGTTCATCTAAACTTTCATTTTTGAGTCTCTCTCATTTTCTAATTTAAAATTTCATTTCAAAATTAAATCAAAATATCATTTACCTTCATCTACTTACTTACCTTCAATTTTATTATTATACTTCATTGTTTTATGAGCAATAAAGAGCAAATTTGTAATCTATCGAGTCAAAGTGTTCATATCGGTATCACCAATAATAAATTTACTACAATAATCAATACCAGTGAGGAAAAACATGTATCGTTACATTACTGTGGGGTACCCCATGCTAAGGTCACATTGTACATGGTTTTATATATAAATTATTTTGGAAATAATAAGTAATAATGTGTTAAGAGGATGAAGTTAATTTTTTTAAATCTTGCCAAATTGAATGCCATCTTTTGTTTGGAAGGTTTATTTACTATGTACTTTTGATTTATTAATTTCGAAACCGGTAGCGAAATATAGTAAATAAAACTTCCCAACAAAATGTCTAGAAATTGCTACATTGTGAATGCCACCTTTTTGCGGGTTTTCCTTTAAAAGTGTGGGTGTTTATTTACGACTGGAATTGATTGCATTGAAGTCTTGAAGTTCCAAGATTAATTAATGCATTCACCAGTGTAATTAAAATATTTTAACAAGCACAATTAAATCTTTACGATGCTAGCATTTTACGACTAGTTGAGAGCACGAAGGTGCATGATTTTTTTATGTGGAGGCTGGGGTAGTCTCGTGTGCAATTGACATTAAAAGGATTGATTACAGGCACCTGGTCGATTTAAATTACCCACACTGTAATAATTACTATACAATACTAATCCAAACTTAAGATTTTCTTCTAAGGTATTAATAAATTAAAGAGCCATTTAAAAAAATGAAGCATAACCAACAAAAAAAACCTCGAATTCTTTACTTAATCCTTCTTTCTGCAGCAAACAGATTGCTACACCTGGCTACAGAGGCAACTCATTCATGGGTGCATTGCACCCCCAAACATATGTAATAATAATAATAAATACTGCAAATACAGTCAAATTAGCCACCCGCATAAAGAAACACTTAGGAATTTTACAAAATACTCGCCACCCCATGCGCTGTTGTGTATTTTCAAATATGCCATCCATGGATGGACATTTTGTATAGAAATTAGACAGAGAGTGACTAACAGGGCTGACCAGTGAGATGAAGATTTCTTATGAGAAATGACTGAATTTGGAGCACTGCACAAGTGAACAGATGTGCCATTCGGAAGTTTTGGGCAAATGATTGATTCGCTTTCCAGAGTCTTGCTTGGTAAGGCGATTGGGGAAGTGAGTGGAGGGGGGGTTCTCTTGATTTTGTCCAACATTTGTATCAAAAGGCCGCCGGTCTCGCCTACTAGCTAATAGTCCATGTGTTTTGGGCAAGTGTAATTCCCTTGTTGATGGTATTTACCTGGTTGATGTAGTGAACATGGTTCCTGGAGAGTCCCCGCTTGCACAGGCCGCAGACCATGAGGTGGGAGATGGCCTGGTAGTGAACTTCGCACAGGGGGATAGTGTGCAGCCCGGGGTAGTCCAAGTCTAACTGGACCTAGGGGAAGAAAACAGAAAAAACGATTAATATTAATAAGTTGGAGTATTGTTTCCATAAGCAAAAGGCTATGTCGCTTCTGAGATATGCAAGTCAAAATGCTAAAGTTTTTAGTGGGTACGACGAAAAACATTTTCACTTCAATTTTTTTTTAAGAACATGATAAGAAATGCTTCATTAACTAACTAACCATCACGCTGTTTCTCCGCAGGGGTAGGCAGAGAAGACGGACCGCCAAACAACTCCATCTTGGCATACACTTTTTGCTTCATTCACATTTATACAACGTCTCATACATTCTCTTCTGTTATTCAGAAATCTGACATGGCCCGACTCAAGTATTTAATTAACGTGATCGCGCCATGTCTTCCTCGGGCGTTCCTGTATTCTTCTTCCATTCACATTCGCAACATATATTCTCCTTACACTCCTTTTTTAGTTCATTCGTTCCGCATCCCCAAACCATCCCTTTCTTAATCTCTTTCATTGCACTTTCATCAGCCTTGCATTCTTTACGAATCTCAACATTTTTCACACGATCATACATGGTTTTACTACACATTCGCCTCAGAGATCTCATTTCTACAGCATTCAGTCTACTTTTATCCTTCCTCTGCCAGTTCCATGCCTCACTGCAATATGTCAGGGTTGGTATCAGCACTCATTGCGAACTGCTAGCTTCGCTTCTTTGGACAACTTTTTGTTAGTGCCAACCGCGTTCAGTCTTCCGTTAATGGAGTTTCCTGCATTCACACTTCTTTCAATATCACTATCAGTCTTTCCCTCGTAAACATACTTCCCAAATACACAAACTCATCGACCTGCTCCAAGTATTCATCATTCACAACTATATTGCACACTGTTTTCGTACTCTCTCTTTCAAACACCATCCACTTTAGACTTACTTACATTCATCATAAGCTCATTCTTCATACATACTTTGTTCATCCTAGATAAGAGGGACTGTAGATCTTCCATACTGTTAGCAATCAGCACCGTATCATCAGCATACAACAGGCAACATTTTTTAAACTAAGTAAGACATTTAATATTTTGGTTTAATTATTTTAAGCAGGTTGTGGCATAGAAATAAGTTTAAATAAAGTAATATTTCGAGATACAAGGTTTACATATTAACGACGATATAAGGGTTAGCGCCCTTGAGGTGATTTTTCACAAAAACAGCGCTATACAAAACATCAAAATATTATTATAAACGTAATGCCCCATCTTTGGGCAAAACTGTTATGCTTACAAGCATCAGAAAAAATTACACCATAGACCAGTCATTAAAATGAGTTAAGCAATGAGTCCTCACCACTTTGGACACGTTCCCCCGCATCTTGACCAGCCACTTCCGACGCAGAGAGTGGGGTGCCGGACGACGGCAGGTGTTGGCGTGGCAGAAGACGCCTCCACTGCCCGCGGCCCCGGGAGGGCAGGCGGCGGCCAGCGGGCCTCCCGACCCTATGGCGCGGCGCCGGTAGCCTGGGCAGTTGGCGCGCCGGTCCACATGGCGGTAGCACGCGTCGCACAGGCAGGAGTCCACTGTTAGCTTCTCTTCATCTGGAAGGAGACGATCTTTTAGAAACAAATTAAATGTGTCGTAATTTTTACGAGGCTAATTTATGCCCACTTTTAAGAGTTTATTTTTAGTAAAGTTGTAATATTTCATTTACTGGTGTGACAAAAAGTTAATAATCATTCTGAAAACGTTGTGCATAAATCTAATTTAAAGATATTCACAACTGTGTTTCATGTCCTTATAAAATTTTTTAAAAAAAGTCAAAATATACGCACTACTAACACCCTCTCAGAGAAGGCTGAAAACTGCAGAACCAAATGATTTTTTTAAGATATTCATATAATAAATTAAATGTGTCCACTGAACAGGGGACAAGAATATTATATTGAACAGGGAATGTGTATATTAACATTGCCCCTATGTAAACTTGGACATTTACTAAAAATGCAATTTAGACTTTTTTTTTTACCAAGACATAAAATATGGGTATTAGAAAAAATAAATCATTTATCAAATAGACTTCATGTAAAAGTACAGTAAACTGTTAATAATCTGCCGCTCGATTATCTAAGAACTTACAACCAGCCGTTACTTTCGCTAGTTGAAAGCACAAAATCAAGCTCCATAATTCACCCAAATTGGTATGCCAAATTCAGTAGTCCGCTGCGTGCTTAGAATCAAGCGCCAAGCTTTATAAATTTCAACACAGTTTTAAGAATTTACTTTGAATATCTGAATTCGAAGGCCCGGTCGCCCTGTAAAGTGCTGCGAAATTACGATTTACATGGAAATATGTCATATTTTTACGAATTTACTTCGCATATCTGAATTTGATATCCCGGTTTCCGCTATTATCCGAGTTTGAAGAACCGTCCGCAATGGTAAATGGCTGCAGAAATCAGATTTATACAATAACTATACGTCGTATTATTATGAATTTACTTTGATTACCCACGTGAATTTCAAGGGGCGGCCGCAGAATTCGACTTTTTGGCGAATTTTTCTTCTTCGAATTATGTGGGAATCCGTTAATTCTTGGTTTTTACTGTTTTTACAAAAAAACCTGTTTTAATGTTTAGCATATTTTGTATGTATGCACTATAATCCATCGCTTTCACTAATTGGATACTTGCCTAGTTTTTGGGGTGGTGGATTACTATTCTGCCGTAGTAAGTAAAAGCACAGAATCTTCCTCGAGTCTCAAGGAAGACACTGTGTTTTTACTTACGACGGCAGTATTACTGAGAGTGTGCTGTATATATTCTTACTAAATTTCAGGTGGTTAATAACAAAAAATATGAAAGTTATTAGAATTGTTACTTCAAACAGCTTTCCGGTAAAGATGCTTTTTCGTAGATGTCTTAGTTTACGTAGCGAATATTGTTCTGTATATATTCTTACTAAATTTCAGGTGGTTAATAGCAAAAAATATGAAAGTTATTAGAATTGTTACTTCAAACAGCTTTCTGGTAAAGATGCTTTTTCGTAGATGTCTTAGTTTACGTAGCGAATATTGTTCTGTATATATTCTTACTAAATTTCAGGTGGTTAATAGCAAAAAATATGAAAGTTATTAGAATTGTTACTTCAAACAGCTTTCCGGTAAAGATGCTTTTTCGTAGATGTCTTAGTTTACGTAGCGAATATTGTTCTGTATATATTCTTACTAAATTTCAGGTGGTTAATAGCAAAAAATATGAAAGTTATTAGAATTGTTACTTCAAACAGCTTTCCGGTAAAGATGCTTTTTCGTAGATGTCTTAGTTTACGTAGCGAATATTGTTCTGTATATATTCTTACTAAATTTCAGGTGGTTAATAGCAAAAAATATGAAAGTTATTAGAATTGTTACTTCAAACAGCTTTCCGGTAAAGATGCTTTTTCGTAGATGTCTTAGTTTACGTAGGGAATAGTGTACTGTATATATTCTTACTAAATTTCAGGTGGTTAATAGCAAAAAATATGAAAGTTATTAGAATTGTTACTTCAAACAGCTTTCCGGTAAAGATGCTTTTTCGTAGATGTCTTAGTTTACGTAGGGAATAGTGTACTGTATATATTCTTACTAAATTTCAGGTGGTTAATAGCAAAAAATATGAAAGTTATTAGAATTGTTACTTCAAACAGCTTTCCTGTAAAGATGCTTTTTCGTAGATGTCTTAGTTTACGTAGGGAATGTAGATATTATTGTACCTCATTGATTGATATATTGACAGAAAATGTATGAAAATGGATTTTCTAGATAATTAAAGAGTTAGGTTAGGTTAAGTTAAAGGTAAAGTTAAAACAGTTAGGTAAGGTATTCAATTGAGATAAAATTATCGATCTGAACTGGTGATAATTTTTATTCTATTTGGTTATTTTTTAATAAAAAAATAAAAACTATGTAAAAAAAAAAAACTTTACTTTATTGCAAACCACAAGTCCACCCACTTTTAAACTCTGTATAAAGTTAAATAAAGTCTTTTGGCACAGTACAACCCCTGGTTAAACACCAGAATATTTTATCGCCTTTATATTTGAAACATTATAACATTTATTTCGGTTAGGTTTGAAATTACTTTACATTCTTTTATTATTAAAATACTATCTCTAAGATTATTCTACGTGCCCCTCTTGTGCATTGAACGCTCAATAATTATTGTTTGGTGTTAGTGAAATGCACCAGAGATGGCCGTAAGATGATCCTTTTGGAGAAAGGCACGAGATGAGTTATGCAAAATTCCAAGGTTGAAAATATGACAACATATTATCTTAAGTGCCTATCATATCGAGTGGAAGATATTTTCGCTAACATTTTGTTTTCTCCAAATTAATTGGAATTTCCTGGATTTTATCCCAACACCACTTAACTATTATAGTTTTTGCGCAATAACTATTGTGCGTGCATTTATTTAATTGAGAAAAAAGTGCAAGGTTTTGTTGCATGATTCATTGGGTCTTCTGTCTTGGTTGACCAGAATAGACGACCTACCCTTAAAAATAACATCTAGTAAACAAAAAGTTCGGCGGTTGGTAAAATGTATTTAAAAAAAAAAAATTATGGGCAAAAAAAGATAGTCTTTTAATTCAATACTAGCTGAAGTACTCCGTGTTACCCCGGGTTGTGAATGGTTTGGAGTAAAGTTTTGAGATTGTGATGTGTTATCTCTACCCAGTTTTCCTCTTATTTTGAATGTCAAGTGTGCAAAATTGCATCACGAAGTACCAAAATCTTGCTTTAGTGGGTGAGACGACCTCCATGGTCAAGGGGTAAATCTCTCGACTACAAAAGGTCGTGGGTTCAAATCCCGGCGTGCGCAAGTAAAACTTATTTAATTAATTTGTGCTGTTTCACAATTAATTCATTTAAAAATAATATGTAGTATATTTGCGCATGTTCCAGAGTGGAAGATACTCTCAATATCACCCACCCTGGTGAAAGACCACCATTAAGAATTGAAATCCTCCTTGAATGGCTTTTAGCCATGTTTGGTGATCAGATCTGAATAGCCAGGTATTTCCCCACCTTCCTCTTCCCCTCCCCAATACTTTCAGCCTCACAACATTCCCCAATTGGGGATGCCATAGTCTCACTAGGTCCAGACGGTTGAGAGCAGTTGGGACTCTTGTGAAGTATTCATATAAAAAAAACAAAGGGATGGGGGTGGTTTTTCGAAATCTCACGAAGACAGTGACCTTTCTCTTGTTTTGAAGGTCAAATGTGCAAAATTTCACTAAGCTTGGAATAAAACTGTAGATTTGTATAAAAACAAACCCACCCCACCAACACTCTTCTTTATATATTATAGCTGAAGTACCCACTACCCCTAGCTCTACCCCTAGCTCTACCCTTCGCCCTTTCCCAACCCAGTAATTTTCTCCTTATTTTGAACATCAAGTGGGCAAAATTTCATCAAGAAATACTAACATTCTGCTTTAAGGGGTAGGAAAGGGGGATGGGGGTGGTTTTTCGAAATCTCATATAGACAGTGACCTATCTCTTGTTTCGAAAGTCAAGTGTGCAAAAATTTCATCAAGCTCGTAATAAAACAGACTTGTATACGAAACAAACAAACATTGTTTGCCCGGGACATCCTTCTTTATATAATAGAAGATATAGATTGGGGGTGTAAATAGGGGTGGGGAAGAAGGGTAGAGGAAGTATGGAAAGAAATATATCAAAGTTCAACTCACTGTCTAATATCTTCTTCTGCCTATCCCTGGATTTGATCTGAGCCACGTGGCAAGGCGTATCAAACAGCCCGAACTTGCCGCCGCAGTAGAAGCACTGGTCCAGGCACAGGCGGCCGGGGTGGATGGCAAACGAGGACGCCTTCTCCGGGATGACCAGGTTGACGGCCTCCTTGCTGACTGGGGCGGCTTCCACTGCCACGTCACCCAGGGGATCGGATGGTGTCAGCTCTGCAAGGAGGACACGGTCAAAACATCTACTTCTGACCAATAACTGGTTTTGATAATATAATATTGAAAAAATCATCAATAATTTTTTTTTATCTATATCCGGAATACAAACATAAAACCAAAATTTTTAGAAGAAAAAAAAAATGTTTGAGTTGTTTGAAACTTTAGTCACATTTGATGAATATCAAATAGTCAATCAGTGCCATTTTTGATTTTTGAAATTCGATTTCAGGTGTATTTAAAGTTTTGAAAAAATTGTGAAATAACATGACCGTTATATTTAAGAGTCGAACAACAATTTTCATATTCATAAAATATGACGAATGTTTGAAACAACCCTACCATCGACTGTGTTTTGGTCAAAGGCATAATTCCATACTTCTTGGCAAGGAAAAATATGCCTAGTCGTTTGAGCCTCCGTGACATTGACGGCATGACCGTTATGCTTACACTAAGGCCTAAGTTTCCTTCCCAAAAGGTGCAGAATAACTCCTCCGAGTAAAAACAGTCGAAATTTTACGTAACTACTCAGCTTCACTCAAGATTTGTATTTAAAAGTATGAAACACAGTTTGGTGACTTGACTTTAAAAAAAAAAAATTGTGATAGAAAAAGATATGCAAATCGCATAAGAGCTTACGGTAAGAGGCTTTTTCTGCTTCAGACAATGACAATATTTCTTTAGTACAACAGCAGAGTAAAAGTTCGGGTAGAATTATGCATTGAAGGAGTGAAAATGGCTATTTTAATATCATTTTCCGCTGATTGTTGTGACCAACCGAATAAATGAGCATACGTTGTTACCTAATTCTTAGCATTTTTTTCTTCCTTCTATTACCTTTTAATATCTCTTCATTGTTCATCACTTTTTTTAGGGTAGGCACGGCTTTTCGGCCTTTATGAACTGCATGCCGCCGGTATCGGCGGGTATTAAAGAGAATTAGATAAAACATTCAGAGATTTCTTGTAAAAATAACCAAGAAGGAAAAACTTGTGTTATCAATTTTTTTACTTCTGAAAGAAAGTATTCAGAACTTTTAAACACAGACACGTAATTAAATTATGTGTGTCAGAATCTACCTCGATTAAAGGGTTTATAATTACATATCACCCTTTCAACATAAGGCACAGTTAGGGGTAGTTATTTTATACAACTCGTAAAACAGTAGTAATAATTATTTTTAGTCAGTCTGAGTTATATGGTAAAGTGTTGGACATGCATTATTATGTATTTCTTGTTAATAATCCAAAAACCCGCTTTAGCCCAATTTGTTCAAATATCAGTTAATCTTCAAACTCCAGTTAAGTTTAATCTTAGGCAAACAAATGGGGCTAAGACTCTTTAGAATTATAATTTTTTTAATTAAAAAGAAAAATATATTAGTTTACCGTGGATAAAACTTTTCAACTAACATTATTTATTATTTCAAGCACTATATTACGTAAAAAAAGGTCACAAAACATTAAAAAAAAAAAATAATCAAAATAAAAACCAGATGTAGATTTACAATTTTACCATTACTTAATTTAATAATATTTACTGCACATATTACTTCTGAATAAAAAGCCAAATATCTCAATGATCAATATTATATAGTAAAACAGTCTTATAAGGTTTTTAGGTAATCAAAAAATAAAACCTTATTGCTGCGTCCATTCAGCTTCTGAAGTGTGAAAACTTTTTATGCGGAAACCTTATATGCATGTTTTACAGTAAAAAAATTCTCATTACTAATGATTATAATGAACACAATTATAATATTTTCTTATAAGATCTATGAAGTTATTCTGTAATCCTAAAAAATATCCACAGTATAAACCTGTTTCACAAAATTACAAATAATACAAGGAAATATATATATTTTTAAAACAGCTGATACATATATAAATGAGTATTATTAATAAAAACTCGAACCTCAATTGAAATAAAGGCTGTTGATAAAACTACCCTTAGTATTGAGGATATGATTGGAAATGGTTTTCAAGTTTGTGTTAGGAATTTAGTTAAAAAATTAGTTGTTTTGTATGGCGAGAAAGAATTATGAAATGAAATGAGAGCGTGTTCAATGAGTAATTTGGATTTTCTTTCAGGCAAATGTAGTAGAGTTTGTATGTAGGCTTTTCACCTAACACACTATGCGAAATGTGGATATATTATGAGTATAGTCATAGTACAACTCGGTCATAGGGAACATTGAAGAAATCAGGACATTCGTGTCACTATATTCAAAGTAATTTTACAGGGATGAAAGGATTTGTCAATCTAGTGTCATAATATCCTAGGTACTTTTCTTCAGAGAAATTCTGCAGGTGCCAAAGGATTTGTGACATTAAATCCAAGAAACTTTACTTTTAAACCAAGGGATTTATGCCACTCTAGCAAAGTGTTACAATATTCAAGGTAGTCCTGAGAAATTTTACAGAGACCGAAGGATTTGTACCATTAAATTCAAGAAACTTTTCTTGTGAAACAAAGAATTTACGTCACTTTGGCAGTGTTACAATATCGAGGGTACTTTTCTTTTGAATCGAAGGATTTGTCACTAGCAAAGTGTTACAATATCCAAGCAAGTTCTGAGAAATTTTGCAAGGACCAAAGGATTTGTGTCATTGAATCCCGGAAACTTTTCTATTGAACCATAGGATCTATGTCACTTTTGCAAAGTGTAACACCATCCAACATGCTTTTTCTGGGAAATATTCCAAGTACCAAAGGATTTGTGTGAGTTTAGTGGAGATATAATACATGAATGCGAAGACATTATAACCGAGTTGTACTGTCGGAGGCAGATACCGAGAGATGTGAGTGTTTTATTGAGAAGATAGTAGGAGAACAGGTAAATAGCCACACACCATGGTTGTTAAATCGATTACTGTAATGAGATTTGCGTTGCCCACCAGAAGTGACGTGATTCTCCGCACCGCTTAATCCACAGCCCGAAGTGCCGCCAAACTGAAACAAATACACAACATCAGCTAAAGTGATAAAGACATACAACTAAAACCCAATACCTACCCTCAGGGATAAGTTGAAACATTTGAAGATAGATGTTATAATAGGAATACTGATAATTCTGTATTCCAGGGTGTGGGGGTTGAAATACAGTATGCAAGTAAATAAATAACAATATGCGGTCTTGTCAAAACATGACAAGTGTCAAAAATTACATTTATAAGGAGAAGAGTTTCGAACTTTAACTCGCTCATGCAAGTTGAAAAATTATATATTTGACAAGTTTGTTTGGTTTGGTGGACCATTTGTGTATAAGATGGAGGTTATCAGAGTTATACCATATGAAAAAAAGGACACAAAATTTACAAAATATAAATTACAGTTGACCTTAAACCACAGATATATTCAGCACGATATAGTTTTACAAAGATAATAGAGATATATAGCTATAAAAATTGTAAATGAGATTTCCAGGTGAATATTTAAGTTCAATTTGAATTAACACAAACTAAACAGGTAAACATGTAAAAAAAAAAAAAAATTTTGGTTGTTAATAATTTCCAAATTAAACAGCAATCAAGCTAAATTATCTATTTCCTTACATCTTACGGCTCTGTGGTAGATGGATAATGCAAGCGTGGCATGTTATTTTCCTCAAAGATTATTGAATTTTATAATATTAACAATACAAAATCATGTGAATGTTCGAGGATGATATTTAATCATTTTTATATTTGCTGAAAGATTGCATTATAAAATTAAATAGGTGTGTTATAATAAATGAATAATGGGGTAAACTATCAATTAACTGTGGGGATGGTAATGAAAGCAAAAGAAAAGTATTCCAAATAATTAAGCAGCTAAGGGATGATTCGAAGAAAATTCATTTACTCACCCTAATTAAAGAATGAAATTCTTTAATTAGGGTGCGTAAATCAGATAATTTACTCTTCGTGCAAGGGGTTGTTCGCTGAAACATAATCATAGGAAAGGAAAAATGCCGATGGAACTGGTGAACTTTAAAATGAAGAAATGAATCACAAAAAAGGTAAGATATGTAAATAATGATTGTTTGATTAGATGTTTGACTATGATTTGGGTAGAAGTATACATTGCAGCATTTGAATGCCACCTGGAAACACATTTTAAGCATTCTCAAGAAATGATTACATTTCAAGGATTATCTTAGAAATAGTGTGCACATGTTGCATCAATCATAATACTAAAGCCTTAATGTTTTTTTTAAAAACTTTAGTTTAAAAAGTGAGGAAAAGATTATAAAACTAATATTGATATATACTATTTAAAGAAAATAAAAGCAGAAGTTGTGTTAATTTTCAAATAGCTGAAACAAATTGGTAAAATATGAATTATTTCTGAAACTAGTACTACGAAGGGTACTAAATGGAATTGAATAAATTACTGAAAGTATTTCAGGGATGAAGAAAACAGGCTTTTACAAATGTCTTGCTTACCTCTTTGTGAATGGTGTAGTGGGGACTGTCATCAGACTCACTATCTCCACTGGCTCCATCCGAGACTAGTTTACTTCCTCGACTCTTGCTCTTCTGGAAAGTCATCTTCAGAGGGCTCCTCGACTTCTTTTTATCTGGACTAGTTCTGTTAATCTTGATGACAGTTTTTAGTGTTCCCGTGTAGCCATCACTGTTGGTTGAGGACTTTGGCATGTTGGCCTTGCTGGACTTGATCAGCAGCTCCTTCTGCTTCTGCTTCTCAAGCTTAGCTTCATCGGCCTCTTTCAGAGTCAGCAGGCCCAATGTCCGCAGGATTTTCTCCTTTTGCTTCTGCTTTTCAGGAGATTCTATCAGCGGTAATATCACAGGGGGTGGGGGGCTGCTAGAAGCTTTTTTCTCATCAACGTGGGAACTAACAAGTGGTAATGTAATAGACGCCAAGGTGGCTACAGTTTCGATTACTTTCTTCACAGCCTTTTCAGCGGGAATAGACTTTGCCACTTTTTTAACGGTGTCTGACTTGGGAATTAGAGTCTTTGTGATGGAAGGCAAATCACTAATGGTATTTACCGGAGCTGCTATGACCTCCGTCGTGATGGTAAGTTCAGAGGAAGTTTTAATGAATGTGGGAGATATGGTTGTACTTGGAGTTTGGCTAGTCAGAACGGTGGGTGAAGGAAGGATGGTGAGGGAGGGTACAATTGTAAGAGCAGAAGAAACTGAACTAGCCATGGCTAGTAAACTGGGTAATTCAGGAATCAGCTGTGTGTTGAGCAACTTCAAGGCATTCAGAGTCTTGGGGATGTCAGACGAAATTGTAGGTGGGGTGGAAATAGGGGATGGGATGGCAGGTATGACGGGGGTTATAGTTGCAGGGGCAATGGCATCTGCAGAATTAGCAACAGGTGTGATAGAGCTGCTCAGGGGAACAGGAGTAATGAGCAGAGGACTGGGAGTGGGGAGGGAAATGAGAGCCGTCACAGGGTTGGATGGGACCGGTAGGGCTTGAGTGATGGTGGCACTCGGTTGAGATGGAGTGACTGTTACACAGTCCTTTGCTACACTTGCGACAGGCTGTGGTTTCAATGATATACTTATGGATTGACCGTTTCCTGTAGATATTGTGGAGGACTTGGAGGCCCCGGGAGTTGTTTCTAAAGACAGAATCCCTTTATCTATAGATTTCCTTAGTTCAAAGGTCACATCCATGCCCAGAGTCTTATCTATCATTGACACATCATTGTCTTTGGAATTTGTAGAGCCCGTGGAATGTTTTCTGGATGAAGTGCCGGTTCTCTTGATGAGGGTAACACTGCTAGGTAATTCTATGTCAAATGATTTTCGAGATGTCTCCTTCTTCACAATGGAAATAGCTGAATTATTTTCGAAACAACTTAAAACAATATCTTTAGCTTTTTCCAAAGTTGTACTATTGGGCAGATCCTTCAGAGTTTTAAGGTCGATGTTGGACTTAGGAATCAAGACTACATCGTTGGTCACCATCACAGAACCCTTTTCAGCAACAATAAACTTTTCTTCCTGACGCTTCTTGTCGAGTTCTTCAAAGTTTCTCAGTTTGTCAATGAGTTTGTCAATATCTTGATGACTGAAAGCTTTGTTAGAGTAGCCAGTCTGGATATTCTCCTTCAAGGAATCATCTACTGGTACATCATCATGTTCGTGGTCATCTTCCTCGTCAAAGTGAAGTTTTACATTTTCATCCCCATCTTGCGATGCGTCAGATGCGGCTGAAATCTCATCTGTTGCCTTTGGTGATACACTTTTTTCCAGAATATCAGGTTCAGCTGCGGTAGTAATGGCAGATTTTGTGTCTTGATTTAACGAGTCTCCATAAAACTTCTTTGTTGTAATTTTTGAGCAGTTATTATCAGCGTCAACAGGCTTACATGATAAATCATCGTCTTTACCAGCTTTAGCAACATCACATACGGATTCACTTAGGCTGGAACATGTAGAAATGTTGTCAGTTTCAGCTTTGACTATTTTAGCTGCAGAAAGGTCAGCCTCCAGGACATCCTTTTCTGTTTCTTCCTGTTCCTTGGCTTTTACCGTACTCTTCCGCTGTCGAGCAGATCGTCTGATAGATTTAGCTTTACTGGACAGCGAGCTGTCGTTGAATGTTTTAGACATGTTATCTAGAATGAGAGACTTTTCGGCTATTTTCTCATTTTGGCTAACTTTGAGGGATTCTAAAGCATCTAAAGCATCTATGGCATCGTCAATGGATAATTTTTCACTTACAAGTAATGCATCAGTCTTAATCTTTTCATCTGTATTATTATTTTCATTATCCATAGAATCACCTTTATTTTGTACATTGTCGACAACTGCAGAGGCCTCGGGAGTATTGCTGGCAGCCCCCGTGTCGGGCTCCAGCACCGGGGCCTTGGCTGTGACCGGAGAACTTTCTGGAGAAGATATTTCAGTTTTGATATCCTCCAAGTTCATACCCTGCGCTTTGATTTCCTTGAAATCTTCTTTATTATCTAAGGTTTTGTTATGTTCCGTATCGATACTCATCGTATCGCAGAAGCTGAGATCTGACTCGGTGATATCGGAGCATTTGGATATTTCACTTCCGTCTCGGGAATAGGAGCGGAGTCTTTTGACTTTCTTCAGCTCGTCCAGAGTCTCGGGGCTCAGGTCTCCTAGCTTGGTATCTGAGAGTAATCTTCTTCTCTTTTTGAATTCTTGTCCGATGGTTTCAGAAAGAAGATCATTTTTCAGGCCACCCTTTGCCTTCCTTTGTCTACCATTTCTAAGCAGCTTTGTAGCGTTTTCACCCACGGCGGGGAAGGGGCTCCGACTTCTCTCAGACCTGGTGGAGTAGGGGCTCTTGATAACGGCTGGGACAGCGGAGATATCAGCGAGGGCACTCTTGGTGTTGACCATATTGAGGTCTGCACTGTTGCGTTTCCTGAAACTAGCGCTCCGGGGACTAGATGACCTGGAATTAGGCACGGAGGTGGGGATCTCCAGCAACTCGGGTTCTTTCTTGATCTCCACTAGGGGAGTGACTGGCTCGTTGGTTTCTGTGATAATTTCAACAGGTTCTTTATCGGCAATGTCCTTTTTGGCTTCTAGCTTTTCAGACACAGACTTCAGCTTGGCTGTCAGGTTTTTCTTGAGAACTTTAGGGTCTACTTGCTTGGCATCAGTTTTGAGGGTTTGTTTCGCTAGAAGGAGTTTCTTCTTCGTTATACCTTTTTGAGCTACGATCAGCTGCTTCTTCTTAACAACCTTTTTGGGGATATTTTTCATAACAGTCTTTTTGTTATCACTATCTTTAGTAGAGGAGGGTTTGGCTGCCTCAGGACTATCCGTTACTTTGTCTTCGACGCCTTCGTTAGTGGTTCCTCTCTTCCGTCCTCTCGTCTTAGCACCAGGATCCTCCAGTGGGGGGGATTCGTCTTCTATGTTCTTGTCAGGGGATTCCTTGGCGGGAGCTTTCTTCATGGGTGGGCGACCCCTCTTATTGGCTGACTTGGCCGCAGCGTTCTGTTTGGCCTGGGTCTTGATGATGTTGAGCTTGAAGTTGGCCTTGGTCTTCTTCCTCCCGCGCAGGGTGTTGATCTTGGTGTTGGGGTTGAGTTTCTTGGTCACGGGCCGACCCTTGGGTTTGGCCCCCTTCCTGCCCGGGGCTGCGGGGGACTCCGCCCCCGAGGAGTTAGGGTTCATGGCCTCAGCCCCCTCGGTCTTGCTCGGGGTGGAGCTGATGTACGACAGTAGGGTTGTTTGTTTTGATGTCGTCGGAGATTCTCGCGATGCATTTGTATTGGATAAATTTTTCGTCTTTTTTTCACGTCCGGCCATGCTATCTTAGTTTCATTGGATGCATCGAGACCTGTTGACAATCGTAAGAATATATTCAAACAACGCCAAATTAATTTAAAGTTACACCGATGACAACACTATTTAAAAAGAAATTGAATTTAAATTAACGTAAATATTAACACGGTTATGTCGAGCGATACAATTCCGATAGCCCTCGTTCATGTCAAAAGTTTACGATAAACGAACTAAATCACGATGTTTTCAAACACTTCAAACTCTAAAAGTACGAACGAAAGAATCCGAAACAAAACAAAAAAGTAAAAAAGATCCCTTAATTAACGAACCCCCGTTGTTAGAATTATTTAAATAAAATGTTTCGGAGCTGTTACACTATTCTGAAATCATAAACAAAAGCGATGACCTGTTTGGATTTTCTGACTTTTGACAACTTTACAGGTTTAACAAACAAATACTTAAAAACCCGCGTTAAATTGACTTGCAAACACAACAAAATATGTTTTTACACTTGATTTCACAGAATATAAAATTTACCGCGAACAAAATTTGAAGGAAAATCAAGAAAAACATTGTCAAAAAACTTACCTTCCCCGCGGACAGCAGACAGCAGTAGAGCTGTGGAGCAGCCACCTAACGCCACCTATGGCTATGCTAAATGCGTATGCGTCGGCCGAAAGCACAATTCATTTCCCGAACCGTGGCGCTCAACGAATATGTCAAGCCTGAATACACCTATAATATACACAATAACAACCGAATAAGACTAAATTGTCATTAAACACACATTTAAGCAACATAAACTGCAAAAAAGTTCGATATAAACTCAAAAATGAACTCAGAAAACGATTTTTGAAAAGCCCAAATATCTACACTCCGCGGCCATGATGTTTCCTTTGAGCGAGTATAGTTTCTTATTATTGTCGGCAGCGATTTGCTCTATTCGCTATTCAAAATGGCGGTGGCTCGTTGTTGTTTGCAGCGCGCGTTCGTAGGCTTTTCTGCCGGTATTAGTAACAAATTCAGATTTCTGGCGCCGGATTCTTATAAATCTCCAGCCCCGCAATCGACATTGGTAATTATATTTTGTCCTTATTGCATAATATTCCTTTAATTTACTTCTGAAAAATTGACATGTGACAGTACCATTTTGTGCGTACACCCAATACATTCATTTATAAAAAAGTGGTGTTTGATAAGAATGCGAGGGTTTGACAAACTTCTTTTACATTTTTTTTGTTTTGTTTCAGAAACCAAGTTCCAGGCCATATTCGATCAACTTCAAGACCATGTACGTGGAAGATTTGAAAGGACTTCCTGATTACGAAGTTTTAGAATCTCCCCCGCAATGGAAATATGTGGAGAGGTTATTGTTTTCTAAAACTGTACCGAAACCAATTCTAAAAGAAGAGTATCCTTCTGGATGGATCCCTCAAAGTCCAGACTGCTTGAACCAACCCTACTACGTTCCTAGAAATAAAAACCACATGGTGCCAGTTCACTTGCAATTAACTTTTAGGGGCGAAAGAAAAATAACGTTGATTAGAAAAGTCCAGGGTGATATTTGGTTGCTGGCGGAAGAAATGAAAGCGTTCCTGAAGGCGAAACACTCTTCTAAATTCGTTATTTTTCGTGTTCATGAGTTATCTGGAAATATAGAAGTTAAAGGAGATTTTTATTATGATGTAAAAGATTTCTTATTGAAAAAGGGTTTTTAATCGCATTTATGTAACATTTAGTTAATAAATAATATTTCTAGTTAATGCAGACGTGTTTTTTTTTTTTATTTTCCCCCTTACATTTTTGTTTGATGTGTTAATTATCAGCATTCACTATAACAGTTTTTTTTAAGGAAATCCATGTTCTTTAACCTTTTCATAATGAATAAGGTGGTATATACAAACATCAGACACATTCAAAAATTTAAACTAACTTTAAAATTGTGAAAAAATATAAATCGTACTTATCTTTAATCTTAACATCTTAAAAAACTCTTCAAGTTTTTCATTAAATAATTACACTTATTTAACTCGTATATGTACTGAAATATAGATTTTGATAGTTCGATCCTGTTGCCAGTATTTGAGAAGATACTACATTTGCATGTTATTAAATTCAAGCTTTGTCGAATTGAACCTATTTTTCTTAAATTTATTATTTAATATTTATTTAGATTCAATACACATTTTTTTCATTTAATTAATAAAATTTTACAAAGCTAATTAAACAGGTAATGTTTTTCTTAGTCCTCACTATGGGTTCCTGTGCTGGGGCGGACTAGGTTTTATTATAAAGTGATTATTTTAAACACCTACGAAGTTCTTTTCAAGATGATGGAAAACTCCTCTTCTTTGATTTCTTTGAGCCAGGTTTTAATTTGATTATAGAAATCATTTACATTTATGCCGTAGAGAAAAATACTTTTTAAAACTTGTAAACTCGTAACCATTTGAGTAAAATTTTACAACTCGCGACTGGGTATTATCGCGCGGCCTGATAATATCCTTAAAGTGTTTCTTTTAATAACTATATTATTTTTCAGTTAATCTAAAAATTTAATTTAAAACCTTCTCCAAATATTTGTAACGAAAACGTATTTTCGTATTATTTATAAAAAATAATCTTATCAAATGAAAACAAGCGATAAATCACTTACCCATAGTTTTTTTTTACCTAGGCGACTATTTTTTTTTCTATATTTGAAATGGGCTTCTACAGAAACTTATTTTTCAACTCGACCAGTCAAGTTACATCGCATGATTTTTCACAGGTAAGTAGTATATAATAATATGCTTATCAGTAATTGGAATCACTTTTATAATCATGCAAAAATAATTATAAAAATTCTCTGATGAATTATGACCCACGACAAAATAAATGATGTTATTAAATTAATAAAATTGTTTTTTTTTTTAATTTTTTATTGAGCAGAACACTTTCAGGAGTTATGTTGAAATTTGAATCGACAAATTAAACCATATTTGAACTCTTCCCCTCCTTCCAGGTAACCTCGCGCAACATCAACTTTTTATTAATTATTTTTTAAAGTAAGTTAGTTTGAATGCATCGAGTGTACACGAGTAGTTCGGGGGGCCGCCGCCAGCGCCCGAGCGGCGACGGAACGGAAGGTTTATCTGTATCGCCGTATTTCCGACACCTCCCGACAACGCCCGATCATCCACGATCATCCACGATCGGCCGCGATGGGGTTTTGTTCAAACTTATTTCCGTAGTAAATACATACATAATAATATCATGCACCTACCTACTCCGGTATAACTTGAAAACATTTTTTCCCTGGGCCGGCACTCCGGCACAAACATGAACATTATGTCGTATTTTAGCCATTTCCATTTTGGTCATTTTGAACTCTCAAGCTTCGAACGAATGATAAACGAAAATGATCGTTTGGATAACACGATGAATGGACATGAAACTTCAGTCGTCAACATTATTCGTTAACATTATTTCCCCGATCTTTACGTCAGCGTGAATATTGTAACTTTTACTAGTAGTTTTGATCGTTTTTACTCAAGCTTATAGATTGATAAACGAACGTTCGGTTAATATAAATGAACTTACTCATATTATGAGTACGTTTATAACGACAAATGGACACGAAACTTCATTATTCCCTTGGACTTTACGTCAGCGTGGATATTGTATAATTTTCGAGTATTTTGATCGTTTTTAACTCAAACTTAATAAATGATAAATGAATGCTCCGATAATACACAACGATGGATGGATGTGAAACTACAGTTTTGGTATAAATTCGTTAACATTATTTCCCCGATTTTTACACGAGCGTGAACATTATCATTTACAAAAGGAATTTTGATCATTTTTACTCAAATTTCGCTTGATATACGATTGTTAAAATAACATAAACCGAAGAATGAATATTATTATATCTGTGCAAGTAAGGAGAATTTATTCGAAAACGTTTTTTTCCCTAAGCCAAGCGCCTATCAACACGACCTTTAGAATGTATACAAATAATAAGAAATTGGTTTTTCGGCTTCATCCATTTTAATTTTGTTCATCTTGGAAGTAAGCTTCGCATGCTTGAAAATGTATCATGAAGAATGTACATACATTCATAATACTCGAGTGTACGGAGTACGGACATTTCGTATGTGGAATATTAATTGCAAGAAATGCTCTTTGCTGTGGAAGCCATTTTATAATATAATTGTGACTTTGCACTTTCAATTCAATTTGCTGATTTCAACTTCGGGACGTTGCGGTTTACGATGAATGACGATTATGTTCATTTTTCGTACTTATGGTATTTGGGAAGCCATTTCGAACGATTTCAAATCCAAAGATTGAATAAAGAATGTTATTCAGCACTTTTGATGAAATTCTACGACGTTTTGGTAGCGGTCCTTCGCGTTTATTTTCACAATATTTAGTCTTACAAATTATATTTGAAGCATGTTTATCAATATGGCGGCGTGTTACATAATGCAATAGGTACTTACGAAAATGTTACGTAACCAAAGATATTATACCTAGGCACGGTGCTGTTTTCAGAAGGTAGGTACCTACTAAATATCTTTATATTATTTTATTGCTTCAAAAATTTCCTTACTTTTGTTTAATATTTAAATAAGTAGGTTTAAATGCATTATGAACAAAAATATTCTGAGGTAGGTACCTAACTAATAGTATTTTTTAGTGGTTTTACATTTTTTAAATATCGACGAAGAAAACTTACCGAAATACCATATTATATTTATAATTATTTCAGTAGTAATTTAGAAGTAAATTTTGAAAATTGCTGACACGCATCAAATGATAACTCATTAGAATTATAATTTTTTTTTTTAAATGTGTTACTGCGCGGAGTCCGTGAAAGTACGTCATTCCCTTTTTGGGAATATTGTGAGGGTGTAATATGCAATGAATGGTGAATGGGAAGGAAATGTGAAAGAGAAAGGTTAGGAATTACCTGGTTATCAAACCCATTTAAATAATAATTTATGGGAGCATTAAATCATCAATAATATTATAATACTTAATTTACCCTTGAACAATGTTTTCCTAAACAACTCCTGAACTCCTAGCGTGTAGGACAATATACATTCCCCTGTAATAAACAAAACATGTTTAGTAAATAATTAATAAATAAAAAATTAAACAAAGTTTTACAATTGAGACTCATTCTTAATACGCATAGATTAGTGAAATGACACTTCGATTTAATTGAATTACAACAAGAAAAAATTATTTACGTCGGTGGAGATGCAAAATTAGGCGTATAAATTCATTTTTAAAGCTTAGTAAAGTTTGAAGTTTTTTATGGAATTTTTAGGTTAGTTTTTTGTTTGTTTGTTTGTTTGTTTGTTTGTTTGTTTGTTTGTTTGTTTGTTTGTTTGTTTTTTTTTTTTTCTCTATAAACCCACATTAAGAACCTATGAACCTATTTTACGTATAATGAATATTCTGTATTATATTTAAAATATGTTATTAGGTTCTTAATTTAGGAAATAAAAAAAATAAAAAAACTAAAAACGAGTCTCAATTGTAAAACTTTACTAAATCAAATTATCCTCTGTTCGCTGTTGAATTTCTTTTTACGGACATTTCCAACACGCTTGTTCATTTCGAGATGAAATTTCAATTCGAAGAGTAAATCACTATTTTGTCTCGTAAAATTCTGCAACACGATTCACGATTCTTTTCACGACATTTTTATTACATTCAACGTTTGGAAGTGGATTTAGAGCGAAGGTCTTGTTGACATTTAATGTTGCATTGTATTTGAAGATGATTTGACATTTTTGATTTTGATAAGTCATTATTTTAACATCTCCAGAAAGGAAACCTAATAATTTAGATTTGCAGATTAAAGACTTATTGTGTTACCTATAATTCCGTACTTTTTCACAGCATAGACTGTTTTTTAAAAACACTTTTACGTCTCTTGACGCCATCTCCTATCGGACGTTAGCTGTCACCAAGGCAACCTTCATTTTGCACGGAACAATTCTAAATTGCATTCGTGTATTTTTCATAATATGACAAGATACTACAGTCACAGTAGACAAAAAATGACGGCGCTGCGATCGCCTTAAAGATTTTTTAATGGCAACACCAAGATGGTTCATAGGAAGATCAATGTATCTTTTAAAAAGCACAATGGTCCAAGTGCATATTCTTTACTTCAGCGAAACGGTGCTCAGAAAACAGTGACACTTTCCAAAAGGAGATGATTCTATTATAAGACAATTTTATGTAACTTTTTTTACATGGAAAGACGTTTTTTTTGTATTTTTGATATTTTGATATTTATAATAACCACCTATTTGATGTTTAGATAAATAAAAAAAAAAACAAAATCAAATTCACGGATTCAAATAACAAATAAAATAAAAACGTAAAAAAAATAATTACGACATTCTGCCTTTTTTATTTAATACGAACTGTAAAACTCGAATGTGAACATTTTTTAATGTTAAGAATGCATTTCAAAGACAAGGTGAGTAGCTTGGTGTTGCCATGGTAACGAAAAACTTTATTTCTACTATATTGAATGTCTACATTTTATTGCCAAGCTACATTTGAGATGTCTTATTTTTATGGAATTTTTATACTTTTTTCCGAAATTTGACACTTTTTTCAAAATCTTTTCTTATTGAACAATTGAAAAATATGGAAAAAACATAAAACCAGACAGAAAAGCTCTGCAAAATTCATAGATTTTTAATGCTTAAGATCTCAGGTTTTCATAACAGTTAATTTAACATAATAAACGAAAGTAGGCATATCATTAAAAATAAATTAATTCATAAATATTCTGAAGGCGCTACTTTCAAAATTGGCATTTTCTTCATAATTTAGAATTACCCTAACCTAAGGTGGCTGAATTTTGTCGAGGCAAATACCACATCCTTGAACATAAGGAACTAGAGGGAGACAGCAGGAGACCGGAAGAAGTGTAGATGTTTCCTAAAGGCGGTCAGGACTCTCTAAGAGTTGTAATAATTTATTCAGTTGCAGAAATCTACTGATTGTTCAATCAGCTAATTACTTCACAACTTTCAGTTGAAACATTTTAAACTTCGAAGAAAACAAGATTTATATCCTATTCCTTTGCGAGATGCAACATTTTGGTTAAAATTTTAACGAAATCACGCATTCCTTATGCAGGTGGCGACAAAGTTGAAATTCCCGCATAACACCGGCCTGGCATGTTTCAGTTTACGCAAAAAAAAAACATCACCAAAATGCGTATTTAATTTAATTTTGTAAAGCGCAGGCATAATTATCAAAATGTTTTACGGTCATATACTAAAAAATCTTAATTTGCCACAATGAACAATACGACAATACCGGAAAAAAAGGTTCGTAAGTAGGAGACTTTGTTAAACTTTTTTTTTTGGGTCTGATATTTAATTTTTTTCTTAACTTATAAAAAGACTCACCAAAAAAATGGCTGATAAACGAAAGGCCAAGGTGTGTTCCAATTGCAGTATTTAATTAAATCATCTATTATATTTTCCAGGTCATCAAATTCTCAAACCGAAAACACATTGCATTACTTCCCATTGCATCGCTGTAAATAAGAAGTATTTATAGTCTGAGATTTAAAAGCAGACAAAAATTGAGGGCACTGCAATCGTTTAAGGTTTTAAATGGCAAAACAAAGATGACTAATTTATTTATTTATTCTTAAATTTCAATCCTGTGTTGAGATGAGCGGCTTTACAATTTAATAATAATCAGTAAATTTCAATAAGCAAACAATAATACACGAAAAAAAAGAAATATTAGTAATTAGATAATAGTAAATAAATAATAAAGATCAAATAATAATAAGAAAATAAAATAAAGTAAGTATAAATAAAATAAAATAATAAAAAAGTAAGTAAATAGTAATAAGCATGTAATAATACACATTAAATATTAAGTAATTATTGATAAGTAAATACTAATAAGTATATAAAATTATGTAAATAGTAATAAGTACATAATTATAAAAATAAAAGTAGGTAAATCATAATATGTAAATAAAAGTAAAAATAGGTAAATAGTAATAGTAATAGTAATTAAATAGTAATATGTAAATAAAAATATACAAATAGTAGAATGTAAATAAAATTATGCAGGTAAAAAAATAAATATATATTGGAATATCAAAGCAAGCTTAAAAAAGCACAATGGTCCAAGTGCGTATATTTTACTTTAACTAAACGGTTTCAAGAAATTACTGGTACTTTCCGAAAAGAGATGAATCTACATCATATTCTAAGTCAATTTTATGTTTAAGCTTTTATTTAACGATTTGCAAGTTAGACAATTACATGAAGAGGCGATTTTTTTTTATAAATTTGAAAATTTATGTATCAAAATACCCATTTTTAGATATTAGATAAAATAAAAGAATTGTGATTGCGTAGTTTATTTAAAACGAACTGTCAAACGCAAATATGTGAAAACATTTGAATGTGAAGAACACACTTCAAAGACGAATTGAGTAGCTTGGTGTTTCCATAATAATGACATTTTGTAGTACCAAAACAATATACGTCTACAATTAAATGTCAAGCAATATTCTCATTTATCCGGTTGGCTACTAATAATAACATGGCCCTTTACAAATATTCAATTCATACACAAAATAGAAAAAGTACACACAGTCTATCTTTGGTCATAGAGCAATCCTCGCTACTGCAATGTAGGTATTTTTGAGACTTTTTGAAAACAACATAATTTTCATTTACAAATTTAATTGACCTCAATTAATAAGGGTTGATTGACATAAATTAATAAGGGTTTAAATGCGAACTTCGAAACTTCTCTCGTGACACCTACGAAATAAATATTTACCATAGATTTATTTATTTTGACAAAGAAAAATATACAGATGTATCAGCATGTTCACACGACCAAGACAATATAACACATTTAAATAAATCAATTAACAAAATATTGTCATTTAAACGGGGAAAACACATTATAATTATGAGTACCTTAAAGAATAGAGAAATTTTAATTATTTTCTAACTAAATCGGTTTTACCAGTAATAAATAATTTTAATCGCCGTCGAAATTAGAATTGGGTGGGAGTAAATAAAATCACACAAGTAAGTCGTCGCAATGTGAATTAACCACAGTTTGAAAATGGCCTTGAACGCCGAAACAGCTGTCACAATAATAAAAACTAAAATACTTGCAGAATTTAAAAACAACATTTAAAAATTTCAAAAAAAATTACATAGAGTTCTACTAACTAAACACATAACAATTAATAAGGTAAAAACAAGGTTAAGTAAAAAAAAAGCTGCGGCTTTGAAAGTAGACAAAAAATGAGACCGCTGCGATCGTTTAAAAGGTTTTAAATGACAGTATCAAGATGGGTCATATGAAAATTAAAGTAAATTAAAAGCACAATAGTCAAAATGCATTTTTTTTACTCCAAAAACTCTTCAGATATTAGTGGTACATTCTGAAAAGAGTTGATTCCACATCACATTCAAAAACAATTTTATACAATTTCTTTTTTTATTATTCAACACTTTGCTAGAAAGATAATTTACATGGAAAGGCGATTTTTTTGTATTTCTTATATGTGTTTTTTACCCATTTATTAGTTTTTATAATTTCTTCAAACGATCGGTATTCACTTTGTGGCGTCATTATTAATAAATGAATAAACAAAACATACTTTGAATTCACCACTTCATTAATATACATAGATATCTTTTAATTTCTAATATAAATTTGTTATTCAATGTTTTATAATATTTTTTTTATAACGTTTTTGATTAATTACTTACCTATTTTAATCAATTTTTGTTTGTGTTTATAATTAGTCTATTCTTATATTACTGTATTCTAATTTTTATCATTTGTCTGTACTTCACATTATTATTTTTGGTATTCTATATATTCCTGATGAAGAAGGATCGCTTTCGAAACACGTAGAATCTGTGAATATTAACAAAGTGGTGAATACAAAGTATATTTTTTAATTCATTTATTAGTTTTTAAATCAAAATGTAAATGACAAATAAAAATTTTAAAAACTTAAATATTTTAAACGAGTTACGTTATTTTGGATTTTTTTTTTAAAACGAAATCTAAAACTAGAATGTAAAAATAAATAAATTAATGTGTAGAAAAAAATTCAAAGACACATTGAATAGCTTGGTGTTGCCATAGTAGTGAAAAAAATTGTTCCACTTTATTAAATATCTATATTTTATTGCCATGCTATACGTCCGTTTCTGTTTCAAAACATTGTATAGGTACCTACTTACCGACCGGATTGTAAATAAAAATATAACATATTATTGTTGTTGTAATCTCAGGACAAAACGTAATCTTTCGGTTAAAAAATACATGATTAGAGATATGCATGTATATTATTTGATTACATTCGATATATATACATATATTATTTAATTACATGTAATTATTCATGAGATTTATATTTTTGATAGGAATGTGACAAAAATATTGAAACAGTCGACTTACCGCCTTTTGTCGATGACTTTTAATTATTTAAAAAATAATAATAACAATCTTTTACTCACCTGTATATTTTTAACGTAATCATATATTTGGATATAGAGTTTTCTATAGGATAAGATTAATAAAGATTTGAAATTTTACAACCACATTTAATTTAGTTTTATAATATATGGTAAACACATAAACACGTATCTGGGCATTTAGAGTGGAAGAACGAAGAAAGGAGCGTAGGGAGAATATATGACGCGAATGTGAATGGAAGAAGAAGCCGGGGACGCCCAAGGAAGACACGGCACGATCAAGGGAATCAAATATCTGTGTCGAGTCATGGCAACAGTCAGAATAACAGAAGAGTATGCATGAGACGATGCGCCAAGAACGAGTTGTTCGGCAGTCCGCCCCCTCTGCCTACCCCTGCGGAGAAACGGCGTGATGGTTAGTTAGTGAGTTGGTTAAAATTAATATAACGATCGACCGGTTTCGGAAGTAACCTTCCTTCGTCAGAACTACTCGTATATTATAAAAGTTTGAATATAGTCCTGACGAAGGAAGGGTATTTCCGAAACCGGTCGATCGTTATATTAAATTGAAGCAGGTTAAAACAAATGTATGTGTTTACATTATAATTAATGCAAGCCAAAAAGTAAATGCTTTTTACGAATATGTAATTTAATTATGTTTTAAATCTTACTAACTCTTTTCATATCATGTAAATCAGAGATAAGAAATTAGCACACCTCATTGGTGAATAGAATTTGTTTTTGAAAGGACAAAAGGGGATGATTCTTGAAACCTTGTTTAGATGAAGTAATGCAACGTTGCCTCCTAGTTACATATTTTGCAAGCAAAACGAAATTTAAGACAGTAAATAGCATAGAATTATAAAACAAAGGATGGGATTTTATTATTCAATTCAGTACTTGGAAAACACGATAATGAGACATGATTGAGACAACTTTTATTTATCGCTAATAATTCCGTTAAAATACAATTAAGTGTTTTTAATCATTTAAGATAATATTAATAACTCTCAAAATGAAACATGGAACCGAAAAGACACAGAAAAGAAAAAGGTAACTGTGTTAGCTGGGACACGAATCTAGGACCTCATACTCTATCCGGGACGTTGCGCTCTAATCCACAGCTACTCCAATCCGTTCTGTCATTTTATCGGTATTATACTTCGATTTCTAAGAACCGTCAATATCATCTTCAATTAATTCTCATATATTTTTGGCTGCTACATTTTTATCGTGACTACAAGATTCTACCCGAATTTAATTGTTCTCTTTGGATAGTGTCTCCGATATACTTATCCGATTTTTATTTATACAAGACATCTGTTGCCCTTTTCTACAAGTCTACGATTAATACTAATTTAAATAACTTATCGAAATAAGATACCGATAAAAATGACCGAAAGGATTGGGTAGCTGTTGCTCAGTGGATTACTGCGCAAGGTCCCGGATGGACCATGAGGCCTTGGGTTCGAGTCCCAGCTGCTACCGTTACCCTTTTCTTTTCTGTGTCTTTTCGGTTTCATGTTTCATTTTGAGAGTTGTTAAGATCATCTTCAATAATTAAAAACATATTACAATGAGGTTTACAGGCTTCAATAAGTTTTTCCAAAATTGAATACAATTAAGCAGTTTGTCCAAAGGATTTTCAATTTTATTTTAATGATAACAGATGATTACAACAATTAAAAATATACATATCTCTTTATTTTCTATCTTCTATATACAAAAAATGAATGTTTGTCTGTATGACGTTGATTTTCTCGAAAATTTCTTAACCGGTTTCGCTGTAAATATTTTCAATTTGTTCATATTAGTGACGGGATGGATTGGATATTAGTTTGAAATCCAATAAATAAAACTGTTGCTATAACGTTTTAAAATTAGTATGAAAAATATTGAACCGGCCATGTTGTGTCGAGGTTAGCCCATAGATGTACCACTCTGGTTAGCCTCAGATTATATATTCTAAGAAAGGTTTGTTTGGATAGAATATATTCAAAATGGAAAACAAAAGTAGGTACCTACTTAAGAACTTTATTATTTAGATATATTTTGGAAAAATAAATTTTTGGAATGAAACAAAATTTAAATAAATGTTTCTTTGTTTACATATAGTAATAGTCGTCACAAAGCATTACTTTCGCTGTCAACGCAATTATGGCATCCAAACGACAAGCGAGAATTCATAACTTTATTCAATTAAAAAAAAATCCCGAGTATTTAGTATCCCAAGTTATTATTATTGACACATTTAAAAAAAAGAAGATTATTTTTATAGTAAACATGCTACACAGAATACGAACTACAGATTGATGTAAGCGCCTAATATGAGGGTATTTCTACTTAGGAGCCATTTTTTTCATCATAAATTTTATTTAATTAATTTGTGCTGTTTCACAATTAATTAATTTAATAATATATAGTATATTTGCGCACGTTCCAGAGTGGAAGATACTCTCAGTATCGCCCTGGTGAAAGACCATCATTGAGAATTGAAACGTTGCTTGAAATGGCTGTTAGCCGTGTTTGGTGACCAGATCTGGATAGTCGGGTATTTCCTCTCCTTCCTATTTCCCTTCTCTTTCCCCTCCCCAATACCTTCAGCCTCGCAACATTCCCCAATTGGAGATGCCATTGTCTCCTGCCTCCTGTCTCATTGCCTCCATTGCCACTGGCTCCAGACGGTTGGGAACAGTTGGGAATCTTGTGCGGTATTCACATAAAAAAAAAAAAATCTGACTTTTGTTGGCAATTCATTTTTTGATATTGTATGGTAACATTTTGATTATTTTAGGCACTTCTTAGCATCTTCAGGGGTTCGTATTTATTATTATATGTCGGTACAAGCATGCCTTCATTCTTTGTGAATCTAGTGCTGTGATCATGCTCCACTTTTCTCTTATATTCAGAGTCCGATGTATGCTGAATCAATATTCCATACCATAATAAGGCCTGCACCGTTATTAGATTATTAACTCGGTTCGTTAGAGCTAATTTTGACTCATCTCTCTCTTCCTTTCCGAAACAGATATGGCTTTGCCAGTCATAATATCGATACGCAGAAAAATGAATTGTTATTTTTCAGAAAAGGGACATTAATTTGTGAGGATAGTGAAGTAGCAACTTTTCTTATTACAAAATAAAATTTATGTGAGGCCACAATATTAACTCAATGGAAAGTGCAATTAATGAAAATATCGATTTTTTCATTTCCCTGCCTGTTTTTCTCTTGTTT
This sequence comes from Halesus radiatus, assembly GCA_022606495.2. NCBI lineage: Eukaryota > Metazoa > Arthropoda > Insecta > Trichoptera > Limnephilidae > Halesus > Halesus radiatus. Next base: position 22,037 of record JAHDVE020005763.1, on the reverse strand, counting down.
AGAAAATAGAACTAATAAAATGGTTTAAATTTCAATATCATGTTTGGTTACTAGATCTGAATAGCCAAGTATTTATTTCCCAACCTTCCTCTTACTCACCTGTTTCCCTTCCCTGACTCCCTTACAACAAACTCCAATGGGGGATGCCATAGTATCACTGGCTCCGGGCAGTTGGGACCTTTGCGCAGAATGTTGTTGTCTCCAATTATTTTGTTATGGATGAAAATGTATTATATTTAAATAGTTAATAACGTCTGTAAAATTAGTTTAGCTTTTAAAGTGAACATGGGTAAAACAAATACGTGACGTTTCGATTCATAATGTAATTGTAGTACCCCATACTGCCGCGCCAGTCATTTGGTGTATCGTGACGTCACACGCCTATCGGCCGGCCGGCGAGATTCTCCTTAAATACCAATATTTTGATGGCTTATTTCTTCGGCAGTATCCAGTATTTACCAAAGATTCAAAAAGTCCTGTCCTCAGCATGCTCTAATTAAAATGATACATTTATACATAACATGAAATTTCGTTGTAGGAGACAGCCTCATTCGCTCATTTGCATTAAAAAAACGCTAACATCTATATATATAAAAATCAATGTATGTTTGTTTGTTTGTCCTCGATGTTCTCGAAAATTACTGGACCGGTTTTGTTGAAAATAGCAGTTTGTTTTTATTAGTGCCGGAAAAGTTTAGAAAGTAGTTTGAATGAAATCCAATATGTAAAACTGTTGCTATAACGTTTGAAAATTAGTATGAAAAACATTGAAGCCGCCATGTTTTATTTAGGTTAGCCCATAGATATTACACTCTGGTTAGCCACAGATTGCATGAATATGCAATATATCTTTTGAATAAAAGAAAAAGGTTTTTTTAGGTAGAATATTTTCAAAATGGAAAACACGAGTAGGTACCTACTTAAGAACTTTATGATATATTTTGAAAAAATAAACGTTTGGAATGAAATAAAATATTCAAATGAATGATTCTTTATTTAGAGATAGTTAATTTCGATGTCAAATCAATTGTAGCACCCTAATGACAAGCAAGAATTCACAACATCATAACTTTATATAAACCCGAGCAAGGCCGGGTACACATCAGCTAGATTAAAAAAAAACCAGCCTGGTTGTCGGAGATTAAAAATGAAATTTTTAATAACGCAATTTGTTTGATTTCAAATTAACCTACCGAAACACAGATAGATTGAAAAAAAGTGTGTCTAATTTGACACCGTGTGGCTCAAAATAGACATTGCTCCCCTCGCGGCTGCCGCTGGGGCTGATGGAATTATTTTGTGAGCCACCCTTTGCCTAGGGGGGGCAAATCTCTTTCAACTCTGTTTATCTCAATACGTTGCAATGGAGTAATAATATTATTCTGTATTGTTAGCGACGTATTATACATTCTATACTCTCTATTCTCTGACGGGTAGGTACTTGAATTACTTAAATCGTTATTTTTACCCATCGATTGGAGTACACAATTTCGTTTCGGATTAAATATTTTTTTGCATATGTGGATTAGGTGTTTCGACACCTATACGATTTTATGTTTGTGTGGCGTCATTACATGTATGATAAAGAATATATTTACACGCATTGAAAACACATGGGTTTGTGGAATGACAATAAACTGTTTCATAATTTTTTCAAAAGATTGGTATTCACTATGTGGCGTCATTGTTAATAAATTAATATAGGCAAAAACTTCCTTCTTCTTTTGGCGTTCATAACATTTAAAAAAATGTAATCGTATCTGTCTAGCATTACCATCTTTATTAACATGTAGGATATCATATATATGTATGTATATTATCCCCAAACTGATCAGAGGCATACAAATGGAGCTGTAATGTATCATATACATACTCGCCCCACTGCTGTTCAATATCAGGTTATGTTCTGATTTTCCAAATAGTACCATTTTGTACATAATTTATTCTAAAATATAAATATGCTAGTTGTAAGACTCTCTCACTAGTTTTAAGTCACTAGCTACAGGTCTAAGTTGTGAGTCGCTATCTATATAAGTTTTAGATGTAAGTCACTAATTATAAGTCTGAATTAGGTATTTTCTAGTTATAAATCTTAGCTGTAAGCCATTAGTAATTAATCTAATATGTAAATTATTATATATAAGTCTAAGTGATAAGGTATAGGTTAGGTAAATTATGTTGTAAAGCACCCTTGAGGTGATTTTCTCAATAATAATCCATTTATTATTATTATTACTATTATTAAATGAATTAAAAATTACTTTGTCTTCACCACTTTATTAATATACACATATCAACATGTTTCTAAAGCGATGCTTTCTTCATCAGAAATTAGTATTCTATATATTCCTTATGAGGAAAGCATCGCTTTCGAAACATGTTTTATTTTTTATTTACATTTTACAAAAGAAAAAAAATCAATGCAAAAAGTCTCGATAGACTACTTTTTTTTGGAGTATGTCTAACGGGAGCTTTTTATACAAAACGGAAAATTTAGAGATAAGGTTGCAATATAAAATAAAAGCATGTATAACAAACTTAAAACATAAATGTTTCACAAAAATATTTCTGCAAAAATATAAAAAAAATAAATTAAATAAATAAATCAAATACATGAATCATACATAAAATAATAATCAATAATATATACTACGAATTGGTTTATATTATGAAAACCAAAAAAATATATGCTTTGAATAAATTGAACCTTTTCCACGAAATTCCTCCGATAGGAAATAAAATACCTATTACACTTGATACTTTTCTATAGTCGTCTCCTTCTAATGTTTGGTTCTCTTTTATCTTTCTTTTGTATTCTATTTCACTGAAGTGTACCGTAGTGTTCCGTACCTATATATAACTGAAAATACAGTATTATTCTTTAGTTATTATATTTGCCCCGTTGGCAAAAATAAAATGTATTAGTGGTTTATAACAAAGCGTTTGTTTTATTTAATAAAATGAACTTCTTAATTACGTTGTAAAAAATATAAGTGTAAACTACTAAAAAATAAATGAATTAAATAATATACTTTGTATTATACACTTTATTAATATGCAGATATCTACAAGTTTCAAAAGCCATGATTTCTTCATCAGGAGTATATAGAATACTATATACTCCTATATTTGTATTCTATATATTCTCGATGAAGAAAGCATCGCTTTCGAAACACGTAGATATCTGCATATTAATAAAGTGGTGAATGCAAAGTATATTATTAATTCATTTATTAATAATGACGCCACAAAGTGAATACCAATCGTTTGAAGAAATTCCACTAAATAATTCATTAGAAAATAATGAACCCATTTAAGAAACATGTTTTAAAAAATACTCCTTTATAATATGAGATTGTTTATGAAAGATTTCCTTGATCATTTTTTTTTCTTTCTTACAAAATTCTTTACAAAATAAATAAAAACCCTCTTTTGCTCTTACAACAAAGATTTCTAGACTCCGCTCTCCGAGCGAATTTTATGGCTATTATCTAAATTACGCGGTGACATAAGATACACAGCTTATAGCAATATTTTCGTAAGTAGACTCCATGATATTTTTATGAAATACAAAATACGCAGATAGAAATGTAGCTACATTTCTTCAAGCGGCTTATCCACAGAAACATAAATAGAGGTATAAATAACAATAAAAGCTCGATAAAATAGAGCATAATAATTAGGAAAAAAAAATAACGAAAATTAGAAACACGAAAAAAAGGAAAAAAAAAATCAAAAGCTAGAAAAAATAGAATGCATAAAAAAGAGATACGATATAAGGTTTATATTATACGTATAGTATGCATAAGTGGATATAAAAAGATATAAGAAATAACTTGGATCTTTATAATTATTGCATTATTATAATATACTATCTGATGTGTACCCGACCTTGCTCGGGATTTTTTTTTGGAATAAAGTTATGAAGTTGTGAATTCTTGCTTGTCATTGGTGTGCCATAATTGATTTGGCAGCGAAAGATACTATCTCCAAATAGAGAAACATTCATTTGAATATTTTATTTCATTCCGAACGTTTATTTTTTCAAAATATATCATAAAGTTCTTAAGTAGGTACCTACTCGGGTTTTTCATTTTGAAAATATTCTACCCAAAAAAACCTTCTTCTTTTGAATATGCAATCTGTAGCTAACCAGAGTTTTATATCTATGGGCTAACCTAAATAAAACATGACGGGTTCAATTTTTTTCATACTAATTTTAAAAGGTTATAGCAACAGTTTTACATACGAGTATTGGATTTCATTCAAACTACTTTCTAAACCTTCCCGGCACTAATAAAAACAAACTGTGCTATTTTCAGCGAAACGGTTTTCAAGAACATCGAGGACAAACAAACAAACTTACATTGATTTATATATATACTTTACTGCTAAAAGCGAATAACTGCAAAAAAAAAAAGGTTGTTGTTATACAATTGAGTTCTAAATGACGCGTCGCATGTATTCTAAAATGTCAAATTGAAATCAGGTGACTAAAATTGAGCATCTTGGGTTTTACGTGTGCTACCTTATTTTGCTTTTTCAAAATGACGAAAAATATATATTGTTTTTAATAGACATTTTTGTTACGACAGATACGAGCATGATCAATTTTATGAACATTTTTTTCTTCTATAATATGTCCTTATAATAATTGCCGAGGAGGTGTTTAATGAAAAGCAAATATATATATATATATATATATCTTTAAATCGCTCTTGTGTATAATTTGTCATTTTTCAATTATACAGATTTAGCAGTATGGCGATGATATTACATCCTATTAAACCAATCTAGTTGATATAAAGATTTAATTTTCTGGACGTTTTAAAGAAATTTTAATTAATTTGCCCACGAAGAAAGCATTTTACGCAAAGCTGTGCTGGCTTCAAAATGACACAATTTCACAAATAAATGTTACATAAAAATATTTTGTATATGAAGAGAAATTAACATGGCATTCCAGTATCACTGACAAATATATATATTTTGATTTATTTGTTTAAGAAAAAGGATAAACAGTACAAAGCTGGATTTTTTGTAAATTTATTATAAATAATTTTTAAAAAGCTGTATGTAGAGGAAAATGGAAAGCACGTGAACTTATATACTTGTTGTGTTGTAAAATCCTTGCATTTTGTAAAAAAATGCACTTTTAATTTGTAAATGCACTTTTAATTCGTAAATCATTTTTATCGTTTTGGTATAATATTTCGAAAACATGAACGCAGGATACCCGGCTTAAGGGCGAGCGGGACGTCGGAGCGGAATTATTTATTATTTCGAAATATTGATAGTATTATTACGCAATACAACATGATGTTTTTTTAAATAGAAACATATTTTTATAAACAATAATTATTAGCCTGAAACACTCATCCAAATTGAAAAAACCTTCAGAGAAAAGATAAATGTAAATGTTTAAATATAAAAGATAAATGTTCTGACCGGCAATCAGAAGGGTGCAGGTTCGAGTCCTGTCGGCGACATTTATCTTTTCTCGGAAGGTTTTTTCAATTTGGATGAGTGTTTCAGGCTAATAATTATTGTTTATAAAAATAATTGTTACCCTTTGCGCTATGCACAAAAATCTTGTCTTAAAAACTTTAGTTTATCAATTAAGAAACATATTTATTTAATATTTTATACATTTACATAGGCTTAGCATTTATCAAAATCTAATCCGAAATATTACTTTTTCTGACCGTCCTACTGTATGTTTTACAAAATATTTAAAACACGAATTTGATTTTTAAAGTGGAGAAAAATATTCTCAATTCTTTCTCGTTACGTTTTTATAAATAAACTTAACCAAAGATTTATAAACCGCAATAAAAAATTTAAAAAAACATTAAAGTTACGTAGTGTTTATGAAAAAGTGAAACTACACGCTGTTCTTTTTTTTTTAAATTTATCTTATCGACAAGGTAAAGAAAAACCTTCACAGCATTTTTTAAGGATATTCAAGTTTTTAAATGTTTTTGTAAAACATGCGTAGAACGGTCAGAAATTTGTAATATATCTGATTTTATTTTGATAAATGCCCATGCAAATTAAAAAAAATACTTAATAAATATTTTTCTCTTTAAAAACACCATGTTTATGGTATTGCACAATAATATTATCATTATTTTGGATTTATAAATAATAACTCTGCGACTCCCTCCCCCGTTAAGGAAAATTTGTTGATATCAAAACAGAATTATTTAGTAGGTAATCTAAATTTATGTTACTATGAGAATGTAAATTAATTAACTAGTACAATGATCTCTCTAAAAGCTATCGAGCACAATTGCCATATTAATATTTAATCAATTTAGCAGAGAAAGCTCCGAAATGTCACATATTTTCTTCAGTGAAATGACAATGTGGATAATAATATAATTTCAATATGAATCCATTCAAAGTACTAAAATAGAAGAAAATAATAATAATAGTTATTTATTCCAGAATGTATGCAGGGGCAGTGAAATGCAATAGGTGCGTAAAATAGGAGAAAAAAAGATTCATTAGTAAATTTTGCAAAATAAATTCATTTGCTAAGAGAGATTTTTTTTTACCTAAATTTTTATGTTACGTTTAGGTTTTTTACTGGATGTTTAAATTTTCAAGAGAAAAACAAGAATTCTTCTCTTTTTTTTGCGATAATACGAATTTATATGAGAGTAAAATATCCATGAATTCCAAAATAAAAAAAAAATAAAAAATTACCTCAAACTACTGAAACAGTATTTTATATTTTATTTGATTTTTTTGACTTTTTATTTTATCCACAAACCTTGCGTTTTTTCTTTTTCTTTAATACTATTACTAACTAACTAACCATCATGCCGTTTCCCCGCAGGGGTAGGCAGAGAGGACGGACCGCCAAACAACTCGATCTTGGCATACACTTCTTGCTTCATTCACATTCATACAACGCCTTATACATTCTCTTCTGTTATTCCGACTTCTGACATGGCCCGACTCGAGTATTTGATTAACTTGATCGTTCCATGTCTTCCTCGGGCGTCCCCGGCTTCTTCTTCCATTCACATTCGCGTCATATATTCTCCTTACACTCTTTTCTTCTTTCATTCGCTCTACATGCCCAAACCATCTAAGTGTCCCTTTCTTAATCTTGCTCACTACGCTTACATCAGCCTTGCATTCTTTACGAATCTCAATATTTTTCACTCGATCATACATGGTTTTACCATACATTCGTCTCAGAGATTTCATTTCTACAGCATTCAGTCTACTTTCATCCTTCCTCTGCCAGTTCCATGCCTCACTGCCATACATCAAGGTTGGTATCAGCACTCCATTGTGGACTGCTAGCTTCGCTTCCTTGGACAACTTTTTGTTTGCGCCAACCGCGTTCAGTCCTCCGTTAATGGAGTTTCCTGCATTCACCCTTCTTTCAATATCCCTATCAGTCTTTCCATCTCTCGTAAACATACTTCCCAAATACACAAACTCATCGACCTGCTCCAAGTATTCATCATTCACAACTATATTGCATCCTGTTTTCGTACTCTCTCTTTCAAACACCATGACTTTGGACTTATTTACATTTATCATTAGCTCATTCTTCATACATACTTCGTTCATCCTAGATACGAGGGACTGTAGATCATCCATACTGTTAGCAATCAGCACCGTATCATCAGCATACATCAGGCAACATACTTGCAGACTACTCATTTTCGCGCCCAGGCCTACCTCTTTCAATTCTTGCATACAATTATCCATGAATAGATTGAATAACCACGGTGACATTACGCAGCCTTGCTTAACACCCTTTGTGATGTCAAACCACCCCGTAAAATCACCGTTTGCCCTAACACATGCAACGCTTCCCTCGTACAGCGATGCGATTGCCTGTATAAGATTTGTATTCACACCATACTTAGACAACACCTTCCATAACTTTTTCTGTCAACTCTGTCGTATGCTTTTTGTAGATCTACAAAAGCACAGAAAAGTTTCTGTTTTTTGCCAGAAACTTCTCTGTGAGCATACGCAACGAGAAAATCTGATCCATGCACCCCCTTCCACTCCTAAATGCGCCTTGCACATCCCATATTTTATCCTTTGTTTTCATTTGTACCCTTTCAATCAATATCCTACCATACAGCTTACCAACTGAATAATACTATTACTATTGATAAATTCCTAAATTTACACGACTAATTCATATATACCTGCCATTATACAACAATGTTCAAGTTATGATCAAATTATTTAAGGGATAATCCCTCACCAAACACAAGAACCTTGTTTCTTTATGGCGAGGAACAGCTATATTATATGCTTTGTTACACTATATGAATCACGTTTTATTTATATACTTACTATAAAAAAAAAATAATCATATTAAATAAATAAAAAAAAAAATTAAAAAAAATAAAAATAAATTAGTAATTAGTAATTTATTTATTTAATCATTTATACGCCTAAAAAGGCTTCTATATATAGGTGATACATTAAAACAAAAATATACAGTGTAGGCATATATAAGAGAATATATGTAGGAAAAATAATAACTTAGGTAGATGCTATTATAAAGTACGTATAAAATTGTTATCTGAATATACAAACACAACTGAAGTGATACAACTTAAAATAAAAGTACAATGAGAAGGTATCAGCCTATCGCGGCCATCTTCAGACTGATAATTTTTTTTTCTTAAGCTACGGTATATATTAAATATTTGCGATAGTTAAAGGGGGAAAAATGTACTAGTCGGAAGATGGCCGTGATAGGCAGAAACCAGTCAGGTAAAAAAAATAAAAATGGAAATAAGTTTTAAAATTATTTTAATACATCATTATAATGGAATTCCACCACGAATTGTCAGCATCAAAAATAGAAATATTTAAAAATCATGTAATTGTAAAATAATAGACTATGTTTATGGTATAAGTACATTAGTTTTAACTTTTTAGCTATTTCGGTTATCCTGATTCAATATTTATAACAGAGTCTATGGAGTTTCTGTTGGTGGAGGCAAAGTTGGCACGAAATACCATAGTTCTTCATGAAATGGAACTACACTTCTTGTGTTTCTACTAGGTACTGTATGAATATTATCATTTCTATCAGGTCCGTATCAAGTGTATCAAATAGTGAATGTATTATTTTATGCAAACAGAGTAAGTCGCTGAAGTTCTGCCAGGTAGTTGGTACGAAGTAGTTCTTCATGAAATGGAACTACACTTCTTGTGTTTCTACTAGGTACTGTACAGATATTATCAGGTCCGTATCAAGAGTATCAAATAGTGAATGTATTATTTTATGCAAACAGAGTAAGTCGCTGAAGTTCTGCCAGGTAGTTGGTACGAAGTAGTTCTTCATGAAATGGAACTACACTTCTTGTGTTTCTACTAGGTACTGTACAGATATTATCAGGTCCGTATCAAGAGTATCAAATAGTGAATGTATTATTTTATGCAAACAGAGTAAGTCGCTGAAGTTCTGCCAGGTAGTTGGTACGAAGTAGTTCTTCATGAAATGGAACTACACTTCTTGTGTTTCTACTAGGTACTGTACAGATATTATCAGGTCCGTATCAAGAGTATCAAATAGTGAATGTATTATTTTATGCAAACAGAGTAAGTCGCTGAAGTTCTGCCAGGTAGTTGGTACGAAGTAGTTCTTCATGAAATGGAACTACACTTCTTGTGTTTCTACTAGGTACTGTATGAATATTATCATTTCTATCAGGTCCGTATCAAGAGTATCAAATAGTGAATGTATTATTTTATGCAAACAGAATAAGTCGCTAAAGTTCTGCTGGGTAGTTAACATATAATTACGAATGACAGCTGTTTCACTTTCCGAAGGCATTATCAAACAGTGGTGAAGCCAATTACAAACGATCTATGAGAAAATTGACGGATAATTTGAATGGCCAAAGTAATGCTAAAAAAAGTTTATAGTTTTCGCTGTAAAATTTCCCTTAATTATTGTTTAAATTTTACTAAATGCTATTAAGAGGAACGGATGCGCTGTCGGTTTCATACATAACTTAATTATGGATTTGAGGCCAAAATACCCATCCAAAGTGAATGGTATATTTTTTCAATTAAAGGTTTAGTAAATATCTAGTACGTATGAGAAGTATTTATTTTTTAATTATGAAGTATAGGCCATGAATAAAAACTAAATCTAATAATTGTATAGGTATTAACTTTATTGTATTTTTAGAAAAAAAAATCATATTTGATATATAAAGGTGAATAGGTAAATAAAAATATAAAAAGAAAGCGTTAAAAAAAAACCTTTTTCGGGACGATATTTTAAATTATGTACTGCAAACTTGTGTTCCAACGTAAATTGGTCATTTTTAATTGAATGTAAAGTCCACCATAATGCTTATTTTAATATTTTTTAATATTTTTTTTTTTATTTTTCATTATATTTTCAAAGCCGATGGGGTAAAACTTTTTTTTTACATCACCGTTAGCCTCCAAATAATTGTTAAAGGTGCCTCTAAAATCAAGAAAAATCAATTCCTTTAATGACCTGTATTTCATAATGGAAAACAAAAATAAATAAATTACTTCTAATCCGTACTAGATATTTACTATACTTTTTGATGAAAACAAAAATCATTAACTTTAGGTGAATATTTTGGTCTCAAATCTAAAATTAAGTTTTGTATGAAATAGTGGTGGGCGAAGCGGCTCGGTTTAGTGAGCCGGATCACTAAATCAGCTCTTTCTAGTATACCGGTTCGGTGATCCGGCTCGATTGAACGACGGTTCGCGTCCCCCCGCACCATACCCTTACCCTTGCTCCATTGGCCCTCCTAAAGACGCCCTTAAGACGCTCTTACACGATACTTTTTTCGTCCACTTTTCATGTGGATTGTCTTTACAGAGAACTGATTTAGTGATCCGGCTCACTAAACCGAGCCGAAACAGTCCATGCAACCGTTCCTCTTAAAAAGGTTATCATCGGCGTTACCAAATGAATTTGGAATGTGATGGTTTTTTCCTGCACAATTATTAAAGTAATCTTTTAAAAGCTAAATAATAATAGTTACGATCACCTTTAAATTAGGATGGAGTTCTCTACAAATTAAATTTGAACACAATAAACAATCATAGTTAATCTGTTCCGTGGGTATACCTAAATTGTAGTTTATGAATCTAAAACCATACGTTATCAATGTTTCTTTGTCTATGGTTTTGACAAGATTGAATTATCATAAAATGGAGGCAGTTAACTTCACGTAGAAAACGCCGCGTACTTTTGCTGAAAAGTAACACAACTTTTCTAAAAAATAACGAAAATTGCACTATAAATAAATAACGCGAATTTCGTTAAAATAACGTGAAATTTCAAAGTTCTTAGCTACGGAATATTAATTACCTGTAAAAATAGAAGACAGGAGAAAGGACGAAATAAGAATCCATTGCTTGTATTAATTAAAGACCCACAATGGTAGAAGTGAAGGTAATAAAAATTACATATCGTCCCATTTTAAATTTATAAATCACGAAAATATTAGTTTTCGACATTTTCTATAAATAAAATGTTTTAAATCGTCTCAAGGAATATACATAATATACAAATCAAACACAACTTATAAAAATACAATTTTTGTACAGACCCAAGTTTTACAAATCTAATTTCTAAACCATCGTGTATTTTTATTACATAGGTAACTGAGAGAACAGAAAAATTATTTCCAACGTAGAATGCGTTAAACTTTTGTATTTTCTTTAATTTTTTTTAATTAAAAAGCTAAAAAATTGTTATAAATTTAAATTAATTGAATTTTTATGCCAACCGGTGTCGCTTAGATCAAGCTTCGTCAGGGCAAATATAATAACTATTAATATATTAAGTAACGAAGCTTGATCTAAGCGAAACCAGTTGGCGTAAAGGTACAATAAATTACCGTTTTATAACTAAGTGAGTGTTAAATAAGTGTTTTTTTTTATTTAATATGATGGCAAACCACAAAGTAATTGCTTCTTGTAAAAATACAACGTTTTTTATTTAACTATTTTTTCATGCCCTTCTGAAAACTTAACGTTTTACAAACATATCCATATTTTGTTAACACACGTCGATTATCGAAAGGAAAATATTGAAAGTAATGAATTCTGTTTGAATAAACAACATAAATAATGTAAGGTAACACAGGAGAAAAAAAAATCGTGGGCAGTTTTCCAAAAATAAATTACACAGAAGTATTGATTTGCCGAAAGAGGGAAAAAGCTTAAAATCTATTTATAATACAACGCTGTGGACCTTTGACATTAAACACTTTTTGTAATATTAACGTTTTACCGGTAACTCCACACAGAGTAAGCTGTTTATTTCCGTTTTTCTTTTTTTTTACATTATCTTCGCATAGGAGGCCGAGAGGAAAATAATTTTCCTCAGGGCCTATGTCATCTTTGAGGATGCTGCGTGAATGGTATTTTTATGGAGAGGAAGGAGTGAACATGAGTCTTGAAGAGATCTATGTTTTAAGAGGAAGGAAACAATATTGTTAAATCAATTAGTGGAAAATTCGTTGCCTAAATTATTAGCTCATAAAAGTTTATACGAACAAAGGCATAATATTCCATACTTTTATCAGTCTCAAAATTCTTTCAGTAAGAGCAATTATGTGGTACAAAATTATATTTCAGCACATTAATAACCCTATATATTGTAAAAATAGACTATGGCACACTTACAATACTCGTCTTAATTTCAGAGGATTAATCGTTCCTGAGCATACAAATAAATATGGACAAAGAATGTTAGATTGCATGATTCCCAGCTGTTTAAATTTGTTATCTGCTGAAATTAAAAATTGCAGTTAAATATAACAGTTAATAAATATATTAAATCTTGGCTAGCTGAAAGAAACGATTTGTATTGGATAATTAGGAAATATTATTTTATCTACGATTTATTGTTGTTATTGATGTTTTTGTTATTGTAGAAATATTTTCGAGTAAGATTATTATGAGATATTTATGTTTTAAGTTTGTTACAAATGTTTTTTATTATATATATACATTATGTAAGTACTTTAAACGTAAATTTAGTATAAGGTTTTGAATAAAAAGCTCTCGTTAGTCAAACTACTAAAAAGTAGTTCATCGGTTATTTTTGTCTTATATTTAAAAAAAATTATATTATAGGGATATTTTAGGGATCCCGACCAGAGGTGGCTGCCAAATTCTACAATGGGGCGCACATGTGATTTGTACAGGGTCAGCAGTTGTGTACTATTAAAGTGTCTGCGGGCTCTGTACAATACGCCCAGCTTCTGAGAGGCTAACTTTACACTGGCTTCGATGGAGCCCCCATACCTGAGCTGGTCACTTAAGGTTACACCAAGAAAATCAATGGAGGGCTTGTTGGGAAAAGATGATTGGATTATTTCATAGATTGTCATTTAGATCCCTTTTAGACGTAACCAGACATGATTGCGTCTTTCGGATAAATTCGAACAGGTTATTCTTACCCCAAGAGGAGACCCTCTCGAGATAACCGTCCATTCTCTGCTTCGAAGCTCTCCGAGCCGTTGGAGTTTGTGTGCCCCTTGGGGGCTTGTCAAACAAAAAGCTATCATCGACTCTACTGTCATTCGCGTAACAATGGATTGGTGCACATGTCAAGAGGTCATTGATGTGCAACAAATACACATTCACAGAGATCAGAGCCAAAAGGGGAATTAAAAGGGGAAGGTTACGAAGTACGTCAATATTCAGATTTGGTTACTCAATGTATTATAAGTACTACATAAATATAATCATTTTAATTATATAATTGAAAATACACTTTGTACATACCACTTTACTTAAAATATATAAATATTTCTACATGTTTCGATAGTAATGCTATCATCTTCAGGAATAAATAAATACTATCGAAATAATAATAATGCTATCGAAACATGTAGAAATATTTATATATTTTAAGTAAAGTGGTATATACAAAGTGTATTTTCAATTATATAATTAATAATGATGCCACAAAGTTATCAAGCATTTGAAGAAATTATAATAATTTTAGACCACGCAACGTATATTCTCGGAGGTGGTACCTAACCTAGAAGAGAGAGGTAGGTAGGTACTAAGAAAAACTTTCATTAACTTGCACAAGGTGTGAATAAACGATTTATATTTTGTTTTTTGCCAACCGGTTTCGCTTAGGTCAAGTTTCGTCAGAGCAAATATAATAACTATCTAAAATATGTTAAGTTATTATAGTTACGAATCCTGACCTATGCGAAACCGGTTGGCAAAAAATAAAATATATATTCGTGATTTATAACATAGTGTTTGTTTTATTTAATACGATATCAAACCACAAAGTGATGGCTCCTTATGAAAAAAAGAAAAAAATTATTATTTTATAGATGTTATTTATTATTGTTTTTTTTAGATGTATGAATAAAAAAGTCATCGGATTATATGAATTTGCACATTTCAGCCTTTTTTCGCCATTAATTCCCGTGTTATTCTTCAAAATATTTGCTTTTCAATTTTGGAGTTGCCTATGTTTGGTTTATTTTTGGAAAAGTTCCTTTTTGCAATTAACTAACTAACTAACCATCACGCCGTTTCCCCGCAGTGGTAGGCAGAGAGGACGGACCGCCAAACAACTCGACCTTGGCATACATTTATTGCTTCATTCACATTCATACAACCTCTCCTACATTCTCTTCTGTTATTCCGACTTCTGACATAACCCGACTTAAGTATTGATCGTGCCATGTCTTCCCCGGACGTCCCCGGCTTCTTCTTCCATTCACGTTTTCGTCATATATTCCCCTTTCTTCGTTCATTCGCTCTATATGCCCGAACCATCTAGGCGTGCGCAAGTAAATTTTATTTAATTAAATTTTGTTGTTTCACAATTAATTCATTTAAAATAATAGCGTATTTGCGCACGTTCCAGAGTGGAAGATACTCTCAGTATCGCCCTGTTGAAAGACCATCATTCAGAATTGAAACGTTGCTTGAAATGGCTTTTAGACGTGTTTGGTGACCAGATCTGAATAGCCAGGTATTTCTCTATTTCTCTACCTTCCTCTTCCCCTTTTATTTCCCCTCCCCAATACCTTCTGCCTCACAACATTCCCCAATTGGGAATGCAATAGTCTCACTGGCTCCAGACGGTTGGGAGCAGTTGGGACATTTGTGCGGTATTCATATAAAAAAAGGCGTCTCTTTCTTAATCTTGCTCATTACGCTTGCATCAACCTTGCATTCTTAACGAATCTCAACATTTTCACACGATCATACATGGTTTTAACACACATTTGTCTCAGAGATCTTATTTCTACAACATTCAGTCTACTTTCATCCTTAATCTGCCAGTTCCATGCCTCACTGCCATACATCAGAGTTGGTATCAATACTCCATTGTGCTGATACCGACTGCTAGCTTCGCTTCTTTGGACAACTTTCCTTTTGTAAATTTTGATAAAAATGTAATTTGTGGTAGAGATGAGCGTGGTTGAATTTCCCTGCTCCCCCTATGAAATGAAATTTTTTTAGGTAGGCGAAATACCTACGGGAAAGACACCGGTACCTAAAAATTATTAAATTATTAACCCTCCTCCATGTAATCAAAAATTTCCCAAAGAACTGGCTTCCAAAAAGGCAAATGTCCTGTTTTTATTTTTTAATTTCGGCATTGTTAGTGCATATTTTGCCATTTTTTTATGATTAATTATTTTACTGAAAATTTATGCGTGAAATATCACATACTATTAAAATATATATACATACATATATGCTCATCTCTGCGACCGTTTGACGCTTGGGCCCAGAGCCAAGGAGCTTAATTCACAAAAAAATCTCCGTCTGAAAGACAGATAGTTAGAGTTTGATTAGAACATTTGTCTATATTATTCATAATGGTTAGCTAATGTAAAACATACTCGTTTATACACAAATATCGTATTTGGAATAAATTTTATCGATTGGGAAAGATTAAAAATAAAAATTCGTATACAAAAATGATTATTTTAAAAATTTATCGGACTGTTTTACCTGTGGGGATGAATATTATTTATACTATAAGGGTGTTAAGCATTAAGGGATGCACCTGATAAACTTTGATCAGCGAATGAAAAATGTTACTAGACAGTTCAAGCCCCGCCCTGACCCCAACTGTCCAATATCTACGGATTTTTTCTCTGTTCTAGATTAAAAAAAAAGTCGCCGGAAACCAAGGCGCCATCTATATCTAAATATCTTCTAAATAAGCCCAGGAATTGCTGCTTAAAGTTTGTCAAGTACGTCCCTAAACTCCCTGTGTTGAAAGGTGCAAAAATGGATTAATCGTAGACCATAGAAATAATTATTAATTTAATTAAGTAATTTCTTCAAAAGATTGGTATTCACTTTGTGGGGTCTTTATTAATATATTAATTAAAAGTACTTTTTATTCACCACTTTATTAATATACACATATCAACATGTTTTGAAAGCAATACATTCTTCGTCAGGAATATATACAATAAATGATGAAGAAAGCATTGCTTTCGGAACGTGTTGATATTTGTATATTAATAAAGTAGTGAATACAAAGCACCTTTAATTAATTTATTTACTCAATTGTTTAATTACGAACAAATCGCAATAGCTACGTCTTGACTGCACGAAGTGTGCGATAGACGATCTAGACAATTGCGTGCAAACATCAAGCAATAGTTGAACATTAAAAATAATTACGGTCAAAATTGTTTTTGTTTGTTCTTTTTACTGATAAAAAATTATTTGTTGGTTGGTTGCCTCGAACGCTGTGAGGACAGGGTAATGAGATTTCGTAGAGCACGCCTTGGTATACGGGCATTATAAAAATCGAACTGTGATGACGATCGCTCGACGGACGATGGCTTGGTCATTTTTTTACTAACTTCTAAGCTTAGGTGGTGACTTAATGATTAAAAGAATTCATGGTTTAATGAAGCCGACGAATTGTACAATTACATTTCATTATTGAACAAGTTTTACACAAAACAATGAAAAACAGACGCAGCATTTAATGTTTGAAGAAGCGTACACTGAAATTACTTCATGCAAAAAGTGTCCACTGTATTGTCCTTATAAATAAATTTCGTATCTATTTTCTAAAATGATGTTGTACTTAAATCATCAAAATACTCATTTTTCAATTATTTTTGATCAAACTGTGTATGTTCAATTTATAATTATTTATTATTTTTATTGATATTTATAAACCTCATTTCGATACAAATCTTGAATTTGAGATATGATATCGATGAAGATTTTAACTGGTCTCATTAGCTACGTTGGTTAAGCGGTTGCCCCGGATAGGCAGAGGTCCTGGGTTCGTGTCCCAGATGCGACTGATATCTTTTAATTTTCGGTCGTTTTTTCCGTTTTCATGTTTCATTTAGGTTAATTTTTTTAATCAATAATGACTAATTTTTTCTAAAGTTTGTTTTCAAGGTTAAAATAATTTTCAATGTTTCAATTTTTCAAAGGCCGCTATAACGCTCCAAATCTATGGCCGGTCGGTCAGTTTTGTCAGTTTTGATATTAGAATGTTAAATGTGAAAACAAGGATGATTTTTACAATTTTATATATTCCATTCATGGTAAACCATAACTAAACATAAGTAATAAAATTATGTACCCTTTTAGAAACTTTAACTCACAGAATAATAATAGTATTGATCATTAACATTATCATAATATCGGTATTGATTATTGGTTTGATCATGAATACTCTAATTTCTTTCACGAGTAATAGTTGTTTATATTGAACAACAATTATAGAGCTAAAAGTCACCTAAATTAAGTTAAAATTTTGACAAAACTAAAAAAATACATATTTAAAATACAAAAGAAAATCGAAAAATAAATGTTTTCATACTAATCCAAAAATGAATGCTCACGTGACGTCAGATGTTCCAAATGCAATGGTACCAACATAACACGGTGTTTTGATGAGCTGATTTTTTTTTCTTTTAGATAACGATTTATAAATTCGACGTATAATATACAGTGAAAGTTATATATTCAGAATCGGCGTTTGCTGATCTATATGAATATATATAAGTCATTATATTTTTCACTGGAGTTCCTTATTCTATTATATTCCTATTTCAGTCTCGTGACACTGTTGTCGCGGATGTAAAAAAAGTCTCGAACTTATACAAAAACCCATAAAAAACAAAAATCATATATTTTCAAATGTTTTTTTCTCATTTTCTATGCCAGATTGCGTAGTGAGTTATTATATTTCTTTAGTTTTGATTACCTGCCACTCACTGGCCACGGAAAACTCCGACTTGGAAACAGAAAATATGAAAAGTTTTCCTTAGAATACCGCCTTATTGATCGGCCTCCGAATTTGCTACATTTCCCACGTTTTTTCCTCTGAGTAAAAAGTAAGCCTTTCGTATATTCAATGTGTACCAAAAAGATTGAGGTGACATACAAACTTCAATACTTAATGTTCTAGCAGCTGGTGTCGGTATTGCCCTGAGTTTATTTAAATATCATATTTATGTATTATACTCGTATATAGTACATTGAAATTTTTCTTACATCCTCGAAGCTAAGGAAATAATCCAGAGTGATTTGAAATGCTCTAAATACGATTGAAAAAGTTAAATTATTGAAAGATTTCTGAAATGATCTAAAAACGATTCAATTAAAGTTAAACATTTTGAATGATTTTTTTTAATAACGTTGTGCCTAATTTTGTAATTTTTTTAACAAAGAAAAGGAAAATGAGATGTCCAAGAGGGAAGGGGTGAATTTCGATTCCATTTATCCACGGCTCTTTATTCCAACTGAAAAAATATTAATAAATTAATAAAAAAAATTACTTTGTATTCACCACTTTATTAATTTACACAGATATCAAAATGTTTCTAATGCGATGATTTTTTCATCAGGAATATATAGAATACTAAAAAATAATAATGTCCAGTATAGACAAATGATAAACATGGAACACAATAATGTAAGAATAGACATATTATAAACATAAATCAAAATTGATTAAAGTAGGTAAGTAATTAATCAAAAATGTTAATAAAAAAATAAAAAAAATATTGAATAATAAATTTATATTAGAAATTAAAAAATAAATTATTAATATTAATATGAAAATAAATTCAAGAGATAGCTATTTAAAAAAAAGATTATTTATTATCTTTAATTCACGCTTAACCCATTTTCTGATTCCTAAAATTTTTAATTTGTCTAATTGTAAACCGGTTGTATTAGTATGTATTTTTTTAAACCTTTAATCATATCATTATTTTGTTCTATGTTTGTCATTTGTCTATACTTGACATAATTGTTTTTTAGTATTCTAAATAAGACGTATCTTTATACAATACGTATCTTCAGCAATACATATCTTTATACAATACGTATCTTCAGCAATACGTATCTTTATACAATACGTATCTTCAGCAATACGTATCTTTATACAATACGTATCTTCAGCAATACGTATCTTTATACAATACGTATCTTCACAATACGTATCTTTATACAACAAGTATCTTGAGCAATACGTATCTTTATACAATACGTATCTTCAGCAATACGTATCTTTATACAATGCGTATCTTCACAATACATATCTTTATACAATACGTATCTTCAGCAATACGTATCTTTATACAATACGTATCTTCAGCAATACGTATCTTTATACAATACGTATCTTCACAATACGTATCTTTATACAACAAGTATCTAAAAACGGCGCTATACAAGTCATCCAACTATTATTATTTATTTATTATTATTATTATCTTCAGCAATACGTATCTTTATACAATACGTATCTTCAGCAATACGTATCTTTATACAATAAGTATATTCAGCAATGCGTATCTTTATGCAATACGTATATCCAGCAATACGTATCTTTATGGAATACGTATCGGTAATATCCATTGCATAGTAGTAAATTTTATACTTTTTCATATTCAAACGTTTAAATTAATAATATTTACAATATATACAAGTATTTGTAATTTTTAAAAACTGTTATTTATTCGAGTATTTCTGTAGTTGACACTTTTTTATATATTTTTTCACTAAGGAGTTTTTAAAAAATATTAACGAGCACTCCTTTCCCAAGCACAAGCATCACTAAGAAAAAATATATATTGTACAAATCTGCTGATGGTGTAGAATATCTGTAACGTAACGTAATGTAACAAATACTACCTTATAATAATAAATAAATAAATAATAAAATAAAAACTTTTTTTGGCGCAGGGTCCTGATACTAACGTGATATTTGGTTCAGCCTCGTCAAAGAGTATTAAAAACTTTTTTAAACCTTCGGGTATGGGGGACGAGTACCTGTTTTTGTGGAAGGCTTCTAAAGGCTCATAACAATGCGACATTTGTATATTTGATTGTGATTGGGCAAAGGAAGATTTATTCCATAATACAATTCCTTAGGATTATTACCGGATTAATATTCAGTATATTTTATTTTATTTTATGGAGATCAAATTTAATAATGTTATTATTAAGTTCTGTGAGTAATTTAGTTTTTAATTAATAAAGGGTAAGTAGAATAATATAAATAAGTTGTCTCAACGTGGCCTAACCACAGTTTGAAAATGAAACACAGAAACACCTGTCACAATAATAAAAAAAAAACTAAAATAATTCCGGAACTTAATAATAAGAATATAAAATTTGACTCAAATTAAAAATACATAAATTAAATGGAGTTCTACGAATTAAACAGAAAACAATTAATAATCAATATTTATAGTGAACTAGCTGATGTGTATCCGGCCTTGCTCGGGAAATATATATTTTTTTGGAAATAAGTTATGAATTCTTGCTTGTCGTTTGGGCGCCGTAATTGGTTTGACAGCGACAGTAATGTCTTGTGACGACTATTACTATTTGTAAACAAAGAAACATTCATTTGAAAATTTTGTTTCATTCCAAACATTAATTTATTCAAAACATATCTAAATAATAAAGTTTTCCATTTTGAAAATATTCTCAATCAAAACAAACTTTCTTTTGAATATGTAATCTATGGGTAACCAGAGTGGTATATCTATGGGCTAACTTCAATACAGCATGGCGGGTTTAATATTTTTCATACTAATTTCAAAACATTATAGCAACAGTTTTACATATTGGATTTCATTCAAACTACTCTCTTCCCGGCACTAATAAGGACAGACTGTACTATTTTCAGCGAAACCCGTCTACTAATTTTCGAGAAAATTGAGGACCGACAGACAAAGAGACAAACATTCATTTTTATATTTATAGATAATGCCCTCTTGATGATCTTTTCCTTTTCCATTAACAAACTGGGACTATTCAAATAATTAAACTCTATAAGAAAACAATGTATTTATTACAAAAACCTTATTCAAAATTCAACTAACATGGATTTTCTACATTACGACTCCTTGGAATAACAAGGTTCCATCTGACATAGAAATGTCATGCGATAATGTGTTCTATAGAGAGGAAATTTAAGGCTCATTATCGCATAACATTGCCGTGTCAGATGGAACCCTGTTATTCCAATGGGTCGATTATCCAAATAACAACCTCTCAACGGAAAAACTTAAACATATTTCAAACAAAGAAAATAAATTCTTTACATAAGTAAAGACGTCATAAGACGTGAGATAAATTAATTGCAGTATTAGTTTCAATATTTCGTGTCATAAAATAAATCACGTCCTTTTTCATAGAGGATTTTTACTTTGGTATTTTTTAGGTTTTACTCTGACAAAAAATTATGATCCTATTCGTAATATGCGAACTCTCAATCGGGAAGTAATTATTGTGTAATTAAAATTATCAATCTAAGCTAAGGGTGATTTTTTAACCTATCTTAGCATTCGCTCAGCTTTGAAAGTACACAATATAAACTATCTGACTCATGAAAATCATTTCAGGGTTTCCACGAGTAGCGATTGGTCCTATTCCGGGGTCTATGACCCATGAGTAATGGGCCACACTATGAGATGGCAAGTCTCATGCCGTATTTTAGTGACGCATATAAAATGGCTTGTTTCCACTTGCTTGTCTGGAAA